>JAWPHD010014794.1:0-59067 GCA_037043455.1 Cyrtodaria siliqua | reverse complement strand
TAGAAGTCCGGACGATTTTAAATATAGGGTGGGTGGGTGTGCGGTATGTCCAATATCTCTTAAACGGATTGATACTTTCTTTTGTAAATGATTTATTTCCACGTAGAATGAATTAATCTATGTGTAGACATAAAAACATAATCAAAAAAAATAATATGAACTAAGGTAAAACCTTGAGGCGAGCACAGAAAATGTGAAAGTAAATTTTAAACAGATAAAACTCAATGAAAGAACAATACAAATAACTTGTCAAACAATAATGAGGTCCTCTCAGGGGTTTTGGGGGAAATGGCCATTTATATTTGGTGAACAAGGGAACAATGGCTGTTATTTTCATGGGAAAAGAGAACATTGACACATATTTTTAGGGAACAATGGAACATGACTTTACAGGAAATAAAATTTTAACATTTAGTTTTAATATTTAAAAAAAAATCACAAAAAGTTAACATTTCAAACAATATCTTTGTGATGACAGTGTTGCAGCTATAATTACTGTAGGACAGAATGAATTTTGGGGAACATTAGCAAATCTTTTAAACATTAAAAGTACTTTTAGAGAACAGGGGAACATTGGACAAATAATGTTGGGGAACAAAGCAAAATAGATGTTGGGAACAAAGGAACACTGACTCATATTTTCAGGGAAAAAGGAAGATGTACCCCTTCCATCCTCCTGTGGGCCTCAATAATAATAAGAATGAATAAATCATTAAATGCAATGTACAGTTTGAAAGGGGCAAATTGCATTTATCATATTTTTCTTACTGAAGGGACACTGATTAAAACAGGCAAAACATATGTTCAAAACGTTTTTTGATTATGATAATAATGAATTCAAGTATATATACTCCGTCACAAAAGAAAATTTACACTTTGAAAATTTTACTTTACACCCCTATCCTTTTTATCAAGCAATTCAACCTATTGAAAAAAAATGACAACATGATATTGGCAATAGAATGACAACATCTTTAGTACCAAACATGACGTATATTAATTTTGGAATTTATACATTTTATTCTAAAAAAAAATCATTGCACACTTTATTTCACAACTGAGCTGTATACACTTTCTTTTGCAACTCAGTGAGTATAATTAGATTAAAACGTTTTAGACTAGCTTGAAAGGAACTAAACTGCAAAATTTAGCATTTACCTCACTGCTTCAAGTATACACTGTCGTGATATAACTAAACTGAAAGATTGTTCACTTTATACATATACAAACATTGTTCCAATTGCTTTTTTACATTTTTTTTATTTTGCCAGAAATGTTGATATATTCTATGTTATTATTTATTACTAAATATATGCAAACTGTGACCTGTGTATTTAGCCGATAACACTAAATATGATTCACAAATAGATGAGAGATGGGGATAATTGTGTTAATTTTTTAACACCACAGTCCATCTGTCCTGATCTTACCTTGAATAAGAACCGTCTGTACAAGATGGCAAGTTGCATTCACTTCAGTGTATGGGTTTGAAGAAATCCAATCTGTGTGTGACCCAATGGGCTACTCGTAAAAGATGCTAGTGTCACCATCCAATGCTGGTTGTAATGCAACTATCAGTCACAGACAACCATTTAAATATAAACAAAGGATAGATGACTCTTTTCTTGAAGATGTTCAGTGTGACGCAGCCCTTCTGAAGTGTAAATCTCATTTTTGCTTTTCACTGAAAAAGCAGTTCCAGTACATCCTGGTGTTTCATCTCTGTTCTGGTCTGTTGTGTTCCGGTGAATCGTACCACTGGTCCATAATTATGTCATAAAAAAATCCGGTTTTAAAATTCTATAATGAGGTCATTTTTACCATACCACAGATATGAAGTACAAATCACTATCTGAGTCAAATAAATGAGAACCAGACCATTCTCCATATTTTAAACGATAGGACACCCACCTGTATTGGCACAATAGAATCTGGACTTATGATTGTGTTTAATGTAATGTATCTATGATATCTACAGTCTATAGTGCTGCCACACTGGAATACCACACCGTAGTACACACAGGTGTGTGTGTGTTGTGTGGGTTGGTCGGTGTGGGTTGGTCGGTGTGGGTTGGGGGAGGTATTTTTAAATGAACAAATGAAGGGGGTGAGGACCCAGCCAGCAATCCTATATCTAGCCTTCATCGGCCCGATATCTTTTTGATATCGTACCAGTATCACAAACGATATCGACCCAATATTGGCGTGCCCATCACTTCAAGTCGGACCGATATCTTGTCGGCTACACATCGGTCCAATATCGGTTAGATATCATTTTAGTTTACTATCCATCACCGGTTAGACATCGTTTTAGTTTACTATCCATCATCGGTACAATATCGGTTAGTTATCTATCCAATATGTATCCGATATAGTTTCGACCCGAAGTGGGCCCATTATGACAGATAGACATCAAATTCGTTCTATTGTCACCATCCAGCTAGTACAGTATGTAGCTAGAGCATCGGATTACCAATCCAAAATACATGTATATGTTTCGCAACATACAAGGTTATCAGGCGTTTAACTCCGTCCGATTTTTTTTATCATATCAATTTAATGAATACTGACTACCTTATATACATCTTTTTGTTGGTGCTTATCTGAATTAGCTCGATTGGAAAAATAGTCATTAGCAATAAATAAAACTCTTGTGAATGTAGGTAGCATCATTTTGCAATGTAAAAAATGACATGATCAGACATTTGCGAGGAATATCTGTTCACATTAACAATAAATATACGATATTCAAAATGACATGTCATTACCTCCCTTTATGGATTTATGGCGTGTTATATCAGACTGACAGCGGCCCGATATATGGTATCAACTGATACAAACTATGTCGGCCTGACGTTGGCCTGAGATATAATAATAGACAGATTAATGCATTGAACAATCAATTTAGCATGCCATGCAAGCAAAAAATTCAAAAATTGGAAAATATTGAATTAATCGCCTCTACATCGGCCCGACGTCGTTATATCCAACATTTAGCCGACATCTGACCGATATCTTTTTAGCAAATCACAAAAAGAACACAAAACCCATATCGGACCGATGTTGGACCGATTATGTTTCCTATATATAACAGGTGGTGAAAAAATCGTTCCTCAACCGGGACTCGAACCCAGGGTCTCTGGTTTACCGTACCAGCGTTCTAACCACTGAGCTATCGAGAACACACGGTTAGGAATCGATTATTCACCATTTACCTGTACCCGGTTACATACACCTCCACCAGATTGTAATTCGTCCCTGAATTTCTAGTGGAGTTAACTCCAGGCCGCCTGTCAGACTTATTTTCATACTGTTTCATGCTTACAGACACGGTCCTGGATCCCGGACGAGCCCCCAAACACAACAGTTGGTGAAAAAATCGTTCCTCAACCGGGACTCGAACCCAGGGTCTCTGGTTTACCGTACCAGCGCTCTAACCACTGAGCTATCGAGAACACACGGTTAGGAATCGATTATTCAACATTTACCTATACCCGGTTACATACACCTCCACCAGATTGAAATTCGTCCCTGAATTTCTAGTGGATTTAACTCCAGGCCACCTGTCAGACTTATTTTCATACTGTTTCATGCTTACAGACACGGTCCTGGATCCAGGACGAGCCCCCAAACACAACAGTTGGTGAAAAAATCGTTCCTCAACCGGGACTCGAACCCAGGGTCTCTGGTTTACCGTACCAGGGCTCTAACCACTGAGCTATCGAGGACACACGGTTAGAATCGATATTTCACCATATTCCTGTACCCGGTTACATATATGTAGATAACGGATAGACATCGGGCCTTGCCACTCTGTTACTGTTACCGATATCGGATAGATATCAGTAAATCCGATATCGGTAACAGAGCGGCAGTCTGCATAACGGCTTGATGTCTATGACAGATAACGGATAGACATCGGGCCAATCTGCCAACATTCCGACCAATGAACGATATCTATCCGATATGGCCATGCTGGCTGGGGAGTGGTGGGGTGGCTTGTAGTCTAGACTTTTCAGGAGAGGGGGGTCTGTCTGAGGAAACTTTTCCTCTTTTTTTTCAGGGTTAGGGTGGTGGGGTGTGTGGGGGGGGGGGGGGGATATTTTGTTGATTTTTCTAGGGTTATCTATCTATCTTCGAATTAGTCAAACCCCTGCTGGGGACCTAGACTTGATGCGCGTCAACTGACAAGATGTGAGTTGAAATAAAGCTAAGGATACAATTAGAAATAGTATATAGTGTTAAAAGAAGATAGGGCATGCTTTCTAGGGAGACATGTGATTGACATGGCTAACAGCCAGCCCAAATGCACTGGGGGAAGGGTTACTACGCTTTGAGGTAGGGTATTCCAATGTACTATGGTTCTGGGGAAGAATAGTCTGGGGTAGTCTGAAGAAACGCTTTCCGTTCGCGGCGAGGGTGGTTTGTACATAAATAATTAATCATTTAAACTTGCTCAACATCAACTCACAAAAGTGTTAGTACAAAGTGAAAGCAATCCGAGTCTTCCAGAAATTGCCTGAGTTGTCACTAGGCCCCTAGTCGTATGCAAATAATGTCAATATTTACTAATGTAACGTCACTGATTTTAGCACGCGCCCCTAATTTGCATAATGTGGAAAGTTTCCGGCCAAGACAATTTAACCTTCATACCGAGTGTTTACAAATAAAAAACCATACTAGATGAATAACTCGTATATGCTGCTAGTGTTGTTTAATCATTGTGCGCTGTGCAATTGTTGACATGTTCAGTATATTCCTACATTTGTTGTCATTTTGAAATTTTCCACGGAAACCACATATTTTCTAGAAAGCCTTAGTTTGGCATTTGAACTCTTTAACTATTCTGCTGCACCTATGCTATAGGACTTTGTGAAGGAGTCAGAGAGACTTTCAAATTATTTCTGAAACTCTACTCTAACCAGTCATAACGGAAACGTTAGACAGAAAACTGTTTTAAAGAAAACAAATCAGAATTTCGAAACTAAAACTCCTATAGTGAGAGTCGGTGTCTGCGTTAGAAATGCTTAAAGCGTGACAACGACGATTTACCATCAAAATCGAGACACATAGATTAGCAATTATCTTATTTCTTTTTTCTTTTTTTTTACTCCCGTTACCGTAAAGTTCGCTTGCGCTCGAAGTGCCTTTGGCACTTCTCGCTAGCTGTGCTCGCTAATATGAACTAAGGTAAAACCTTGAGGCGAGCACAGAAAATGTGAAAGTAAATTTTAAACAAATAAAACTCAATGAAAGAACAATACAAATAACATGTCAAATTGAAAGCAACTCAATAAGAGGTCCTCTCAGGGGTTTTGGGGGAAATGGCCATTTATATTTGGTGAATAAGGGAACAATGGCTGTTATTTTCAGGGGAAAAGAGAACATTGACACATATTTTTAGGGAACAATGGAACATGACTTTACAGGAAATAAAATTCTAACATCTAGTTTTAATATTTAAAAAAAAATCACAAAAAGTTAACATTTCAAACAATATCTTTGTGATGACAGTGTTGCAGCTATAATTACTGTAGGACAGAATGAATTTTGGGGAACATTAGCAAATCTTTTAAACATTAAAAATACTTTTAGAGAACAGGGGAACACTGGACAAATAATGTTGGGGAACAAAGCAAAATAGTTGTTGGGAACAAGGGAACACTGACTCATATTTTCAGGGAACAAAGGAAGATGTACCCCTTCCATCCTCCTGTGGGCCTCAATAATAATAAGAAGAATGAATAAATCATTAAATGCAATGTACAGTTTGAAAGGGGCAACTTGCATTTATCATATTGTTCTTACTGAGGGGACACTGATTAAAACAGGCAAAACATATGATCAAAACGATTTTGATTATGATAATAATGAATTCAAGTATATATACTCAGTCGCAAAAGAAAATTTACACAATTTTACTTTACACCCCTATCCTTTTTATCAAGCAATTCAACCTATTGAAAAAAAAATGACAACATGATATTGGCAATAGAATGACAACAACTTTGGTACCAAACATGACGTATATTAATTTTGGAATTTATACATTTTATTCTAAAAAAAACTCATTGCACATTTTCTTTCACAACTGAGCTGTATACACTTTCTTTTGCAACTCAGTATAATTAGATCAAAACGTTTTAGACTAGCTTGAAAGAAACTAAACTGCCAAATTTAGCATTTACCTCACTGCTTCAAGTATACACTGTCGTGATATAACTAAACTGAAAGATTGTTAACTTTATACATATATACATACATTGTTCCAATTGCTTTTTTACATTTTTTTTATTTTGCCAGAAATGTTGATATTTTCTATGTTATTATTTATTACTAAATATATGCAAACTGTGACCTGTGTATTAAGCTGATAACACTAAATATGATTCACAAATAGATGAGAGATGGGGATAATTGTGTTAATTCTAACACCACAGTCCATCTGTCCTGATCTTACCATGAATACGGTAAGAACCGTCTGTACAAGATGGCAAGTTGCATTCACTTCAGTGTATGGGTTTGAAGAAATCCAATCTGTGTGTGACCCAATGGGCTACTCCTAAAAGATGCTAGTGTCACCATCCAATGCTGGTTGTAAATGCCTGACAGGATAATGCAACTATCAGTCACAGACAACCATTTAAATATAAACAAAGGATAGATAACTCTTTTCTTGAAGATGTTCAGTGTGATGCAGCCCTTCTGTAGTGTAAATCTCATTTTTGCTTTTCACTGAAAAAGCAGTTCCAGTACATCCTGGTGTTTCATCTCTGTTCTGGTCTGTTGTGTTCCGGTGAATCGTACCACTGGTCCATAATTATGTCATAAAACAAATACAAACAAATCCGGTTTTAAAATTCTATAATGAGGTCATTTTTACCATACCACAGATATGAAGTACAAATCACTATGGGAGTCAAATAAATGAGAACCAGACCATCTGCCATATTTTGAACAATAGGACACCCACCTGTATGGGCACAATAGAATCTGGACTTATGATTGTGTTTAGTGTAATGTATCTATGATATCTACAGTCTATAGTGCTGCCACACTGGAATACCACGCCGTAGTACACACAGATGTGTGTGTGTTGTGTGGGTTGGTCGGTGTGTGTGGAGTATTTTTAAATGAACAAATGTAGGGGGTGAGGACCCAGCAAGCAATCCTATATCTAGCCTTCATCGGCCCGATATTTTTTTATATCGGACCAATATCGCAAACGACATCGGCCTGATATCGTCGTGCGTATCGGCTTCAAGTCAGACCGATATCTTGTCGGCTACACATCGGTTAGATATCGTTTTAGTTTACTATCCATCGTCGGTTAGACATCGTTCTAGTTTACTATCCATCATCGGTACAATATCGGTTAGTTATCTATCCAATATGTATCCGATATAGTTTCGACCCGAAGTGGGTCCATTATGACAGATAGACATCAAATTCGTTCTATTGTCACCATCCAGCTAGCACAGTATGTAGCTAGAGCATCGGATTACCAATCCAAAATACATGTATATGTTTCGCAACATACAAGGTTATCGGGCGTTTAACTCCGTCAGATTTTTTTTATCAATTCAATTTAATGAATACTGACTACCTTATATACATCTTTTTGTTGGTGCTTATCTGAATTAGCTCGATTGGAAAAATATTCATTAGCAATAAATAAAACTCTTGTGAATGTAGGTAGCATCCTTTTGCAATGTAAAAATGACATGATCAGACATTTGCGAGGAATATCTGTTCACATTAACAATAAATATACGATATTCAAAATGACATGTCATTACCTCCCTTTATGGATTTATGGCGTGTTATATCAGACTGACAGCGGCCCGATATATGGTATCAACTGATACAAACTATGTCGGCCTGACGTTGGCCTGAAATATAATAATAGACAGATTAATGCATTGAACAATCAATTTAGCATGCCATGCAAGCAAAAAATTCAAAAATTGGAAAATATTGAATTAATCGCCTCTACATCGGCCCAACGTCGTTATATCCAACATTTAGCCGACATCTGACCGATATCTTTTTAGCAAATCACAAAAAGAACACACAAACCCATATCGGACCGATTATGTTTCCTATATATAACAGGTGGTGAAAAAATCGTTCCTCAACCGGGACTCGAACCCAGGGTCTCTGGTTTACCGTACCAGCACTCTAACCACTGAGCTATCGAGAACACACGGTTAGGAATCGATTATTCACCATTTACCTGTACCCGGTTACATACACCTCCACCAGATTGAAATTCGTCCCTGAATTTCTAGTGGAGTTAACTCCAGGCCGCCTGTCAGACTTATTTTCATACTGTTTCATGCTTACAGACACGGTCCTGGATCCCGGACAAGCCCCCAAACACAACAGTTGGTGAAAAAATCGTTCCTCAACCGGGACTCGAACCCAGGGTCTCTGGTTTACCGTACCAGGGCTCTAACCACTGAGCTATCGAGGACACACGGTTAGAATCGATATTTCACCATATACCTGTACCCGGTTACATATATGTAGATAACGGATAGACATCGGGCCTTGCCACTCTGTTACTGTTACCGATATCGGATAGATATCAGTAAATCCGATATCGGTAACAGAGCGGCAGTCTGCATAACGGCTTGATGTCTATGACAGATAACGGATAGACATCGGGCCAATCTGCCGACATTCCGACCAATTAACGATATCTATCCGATATGGCCATGCTGGCTGGGGAGTGGTGGGGTGGCTTGTAGTCTAGACTTTTCAGGAGAGGGGGGTCTGTCTGAGGAAACTTTTGGGGACCTAGACTTGATGCGCGTCAACTGACAAGACGTGAGTTGAAATAAAGCTAAGGATACAATTAGAAATAGTATACAGTGTTAAAAGAAGATAGGGCATGCTTTCTAGGGAGACATGTGATTGACATGGCTAACAGCCAGCCCAAATGTACTGGGGGAAGGGTTACTACGCTTTGAGGTAGGGTATTCCAATGTACTATGGTTCTGGGGAAGAATAGTCTGGGGTAGTCTGAAGAAACGCTTTCCGTTCGAGGCGAGGGTGGTTTGTCCATAAATAATTAATCATTTAAACTTGCTCAACATCAACTCACAAAAGTGTAAGTACAAAGTGAAAACAATCCGAGTCTTCCAGAAATTGCCTGAGTTGTCACTAGGCCCCTAGTCGTCTTCATACGGGCAAAGCTCGACCTGCCGAAGGCAGGTCGGGCGAAGCCCGACTATAGGTTACACGTATGTACAAGTATGCATTGGAATGAACATGTTAAATACTCACTAACTAACGCTACTCATTTTCATTTTCGTAGTGCGTCAAACTTGAATTTTGTCTCCAAGATGGCAGACGACACGGACGACGCCATTTTGAAACTTCCGGTCGCATTTTTGACCAGCTTCCTGTCTCACGGTGAAGTCACGCAGACGTGATTAACAGTTGAAAGCCAAAAGTAACTTACCGGCGTTCCATTGTTAACAGAAATAATTAATTTTGAAGAATGCTTACATTTTTATGAAGTACCCAGTAGTTTTCTATATGTTTTTCATTATTTCTAGGACTCTGAAGCGCTTCAATTTTGAAGCGTCTGTGATCGGTTTAGATCGTACGTTTCGCACGTCGTAATCGGTATAGGTCGTAAGTTTCACATGTCGTAAAGAAAGTTTCCACAGCGCGTTAGCGTTCTCTACGACGTGCGACTATTACATGTCACAGGCCTTATTCTCCGCTATTTTTACGGAAAATACGAATTAAGTGACCTTGCTGTGCAATGTTTTCGTTTAATAAACAAACAAATTAACGCAGCTTATGTGTACTTATAATAAAGGTAGACTAATCTCTTGACTGTTTAAAAAGGACAGGTTCAAAACACGTCGAGATTTCCGGGTTCTCCATCGAATTTTAAATGGGTTCCAAGTAGGTGAGGTTTACTGCAATAAAATACATTTTTGAGACGGAATGGGTCGAATTTCGACCCTTATAACAAAAAATGATACCAGCAATTGTGATTAAGAAGAGTTTATTTCAGTTAGAAGAGTTTATTTTAGTATATGATAGAACAAAATATGTGTTTCCAGTAAAGAGATCCTACATAAAATAAGGAAAAGGCTAGACAAATTTACACATATGTTTACCTTAAGCGCAAGTTAAAAATGTAACAATAATGTTTTAATATGACACAGGCACTGACTAGATAACGGCCAAAGTACTTTTATACAATGAATGATTAATTGTGTATGGAATGGATGGGGACTGGAGTAAGAATTTCATAATAACAGGTAACACTAAACAGATAACAAAAAATAAATTTCACTAATAACAGTTAAAGAGAGGAAAAAAAACTTGCCCCTCCCCCTCCTCAACACCACCAGAGCCTTTTACTAGGTCCAGGGCTTTTTTTCAAGGAAACCGGGAAAAGGCCTAGGCCTGCTGAATTTGGGGAAAATAAGCACGAGACTGTCCAAATTGGGAAAAAAATGATTTTCGTTGTTCTGGGAAATGTTTTTTTAAAGGAAAATTTCATTAAAATGTAGTTTTAGGTAAAATATTGATTAGGTTTTAGAACTGAGTTATTTCAACATATAAACTGTGTAAAGTATGTCACTTAATTACCAAAAAAAATTAATTTATATATATATATACATATATTCTTTTTTAATGGGAATTTTTTACCCCAAAATTGGAAGAAATAGAGGTTTTTGCAATTGGGAAGATGCCGAATTTCGGCCCCTGTTAAATAGGTTAAAAAAGCCCTGAGGTCTGGAAAGGGGCATTTTGGCCTATAATGTGGTAAGATCCATGACTGGGAAATGACATTTTCAGAGTTAAGTTTAAAAAATGGAGAAAACTGCATGATTTTCAAAGTAATTTGGGTGGTGGGGAAGTGGCCTTATACGGACCGCTGCGAAAAAGAGTTAAAGGGCCTCGACTACCTACCTACCACTTCCTATGAGTCTCATTCATTAAACATAGAAAAAACATCCTATGTATTTTGATGGGTTTTTATGCCAACAAACAGAACCTTGATTTATTTCAATTTTATGTATACACTTACATTCCGTTGGACATGCTAGAATAAATAATAAACATTGTTGCTAGATTATTTGAGATTATCTACAGTGGTTCGGTCAGAGAAGGCTCGGATTACAAATAAACATGTGTTCACCGTGACCGGACCATCTCCTTTAAAAAAATGAGAATAAAACGAGTCTATTTTTTCCGAAAACTCTTCAGTTTGTTAGCCCCCGAAAATTGAAATACACTGACTCACACAAAAACTGCACCAGAAACGCTTGCGCATATTTTCTGTGTAAAGGAAAAGATCAAATAAAGTCTGCACTCAAATATATCCGTATCTTATTGTTCTCAAGTTTAAAGTCATTTTAGATACAAAATAAAACAAAAAGCTGACCTTCCTACCCACTACTCATTGTTGCAGTAAACAAGGGTATTATTTTATAAGGCCTTACAAATATATTTATTTACATATTTGTGCAAATATCTATCTATAAGTATTTCCTGACTTTAAGATTAAGATCTGATCAAATTTATAGTTAGTTCTGACCCTTAAAATAGAGATGGGTAAAAAGTGTACATGCTATCAAATTGCTTTGCCCGTTACATAGGTAGTGCCTATTTCATATTACCGAGTGTTTACAAATAAAAAACCATACTAAATGAATTACTCACATATGCTGCTAGTGTTGTTTAATCATTGTGCGCTCTGCAATTGTTGACATGTTCAGTATATTCCTACATTTGTTGTCATTTTGAAATTTCCCACGGAAACCACATATTTTCTAGAAAGCCTTAGTTTCGCATTTGAACTCTTTAAATATTCTGCTGCACATATGCTATAGGACTTATGAAGGAGTCGGAGAGACTTTCAAATTATTTCTGAAACTCTACTCTAACCAGTCATAACGGAAACGTTGCACAGAAAACTGTTTTAAAGAAAACAAATCAGAATTTCGAAACTAAAACTCCTATAGTGGAAGCCGGTGTCTGCGTTAGAAATGCTTAAAGCGTGACAACGACGATTTACCATCAAAATCGAGACACATAGATTAGCAATTATCTTTTTTTTTATTTTTTTTTCTCCCGTTACCGTAAAGTTCGCTTGCGCTCGAAGTGCCTTCGGCACTTCTCGCTAGCTGTGCTCGCTATTATTTTGACTTTGTAATTTATCAATAACTTTCCGGGACCTGTTATAAAAGTGGTTATCATATATGGACCACTCTTACTCATAATACCATTTTTCATAAACTGTCGTGTTCCTATAATTTAAATTAGTATATATCAGTGTAGCAAGGCTTAGTGAACATAGATATGTCTTTTGTATGTAATTATGTGCCAGAATGACTTTGTAATTAATGATTTACTTTCCGGCACCGCTTGAAAATAGACAAGATTATTGGCTAAATGAATATGAGAGTTCATATTCTTCTATTAAATTCTCCAAAACGGACACACTTTTTTTTACTAAAATTGAATTATAGAGTAGTTTATTAAATAAGTAAAAACAAAACTAAAAAAAAAATCTGACTTTGTAATTGACGAATTACTTTCCGGGACCAGATTGTTCATTTTTTCATTAGTTTTCTTAATAAAGCAATCAAAGACAAATATTGTTAAAACCATCATATCCCTTAGATTATAACTATTATTTATCAAGTTCAGATGGTATAACAAATAAAAAGTACATGTTTAGTGAAACAAATAGTATTTATATTTAATATTTGTTATTGACAATAAATTGATTCATATAATGAATGGTGAATCAATTAATGTTATATATTGTGAAGAATTTAAAATCCATATAAAAACTTAACGAGTTTTCAACTACTGCTGAGTTGTAAAGCATTAAAGCGATTGTCATTAAAATGTTATCAAACTTCATGCTATATTCGGTGTTTATTATGTGTGTGTTATGTATATTTTGTTATTGTTCGAATTTTGAATAAATAACATTACTAATAAAATGACGAATTAAACAGTATGAAACTGTATATTTGTTACTTTTTGTCATTTTTTCTATTATATTATATTTCTTATACAGATGTGTAGATATATTGTACAGTACGGTGTTATAGCCCCGATATGTTTCTTAAATATTAAAAAGTATTAAGAAAAAAATAAAGATAAGATAAATATTGCCTGCAAAATGACTAATCACGTTATACAAACTATCAAACATGTATATGTTAAAGCATATGTTCATGCAATCCCGGAACGTTAATGCCTAGAAAGTCACTTAGTATTGCTTTTTTATTACATAAGTGCTGCGTCAAAGTCATATAATTCAACGTAGTTTTTGTATATTTACTATAAAAAGGGGAACAGGACGTTCATTCCATTTATTGATAAAGTTAGACACACCAGTGCGAATGCACTTTTGAAACATGTAGCTTCCTCGAGCTCATACTAACTATACTACCGAACAAGATATCATTTAGTCTGTTGATTTGATCTTCTTTTAAATTACTATACTATAATATAGCGCTGACATTTTGTGTGAACTGATTTTATATGCTTAATAAAGAGTATGATAATGGACCTTTGGAAACGGCCGAGCACGACACAAACTCGGCCATGGTCAGAAAGCGGTCACAGTTGTCATTTAAATTGTGGGAACATGATGTGGTATTCTAGGATTGTTATTTTTATTGACAAATCTTTCACGATAAAAGGTCAATGCTATTTAATTAAAGTTCATAGATACCTCATCTGTTTTAATTATGGTTCAAGGAAGTTCCAGTCATTATTTTGTTGACGAGTCATTTTTAAGGCCACGTCATATTTGCGTGCATGAATAAAATGTGTATAAATATACACTAGTCAAAATTGCTAACCGATCACTTGTTATTTTCTTATTTATTTGTCTCAGAAAAATAAAATATATGTGAAATTTGAAATAAATGTATTGAAAAATGTTCTATAAGTAATCACATCAGTAAAGCAAAGTATTTTATGAATTTCAAAGAAGTTTATTGTATCGAAATTCATAGATACCAGTAATTTCAAAATTTACAAAAATCAATATCGCGTATGACAGCCGTTTGCGTGTACAACAGCTAAACAGCGTTGTCGCATGGAATTTATGTAGTTATGTAGGAAACGCTGAGGTATGTTATTCCAAACATTGACAATGTCCCTTGTGAGGTCAGCAATATTTTGTTGCCTTGGTAACTGTCGCACACGACGGTCGATTTCTTCCCACACATGTTCGATTGGATTTAAATCCGGACTACATGGCGGCCACTCCATTATTCGAATGTTGTTGCCCTGAAGTAGCTGACGGGTAGTTCTTGCAGTATGGCAAGGTGCATTGTCTTGCATGAATGTCATCCCACGGTTAGCGCGAATATGGGGAATAAGCGTTGGTCGAAGTATTTGTTGCTGGTATTGGTCTGCGTTCAGGTTTCCTCGAACAACCACCATATCAGTTTTAGTGTGAAAACTAATACCTCCCCAAACCATCACTGACCCTCCTCCAAAATGAGATCTTTCGTTGACGCAATTATCCGAATATCGTTCCCCATGTCGTCGATAAATTCACTCTCTGCCGTCAGACTTCTGAAGATTAAATCTGGACTCATCTGTAAAGGCGACATTTGCCCAGTCTGCTCTGGTGAACCTCAAATACCTTTTGGCCCACTGAAGCCGAATTCGCCGGTGTCTTCCAGTCAATACTAATCCCACAAAATGTCTTCTCGCTCTCTATCCCATGATCCGTAGTCGATTTCGTACTCTTTGATCACTCACGTTTCTATTATGGACGCCTATTAAACGTCTGGCAATATCTGTCGCTGTTATTCTTCTATTACGAAGGTGTGGTATAAGGATGTAGCGATCTTGACGCTGCGTTGTCACACGTCTTTTTGGCCTTCGGTAAAGGTCATCAACACTTCCGGTGCGATTGCACTTGAGCCAAAGGTCGTAAATTGTTGAAAAACGTCTGTTGACTGTTCTGGCTACCTATAAATATAAAACAACTCATTCTTGCGACTTTTTCAGAAATAATGAACATGGTTAGACAGAATCATGTACGAACGAACAAACGAAGTGACGGACGGACGGACGGACAGACAAGTAAACTTATGAATAAACTAACCTGCCAGAAGGATGAGGAATATTATAATACACAATACTGGACTTGAAAAAGAGAAAATAAAACGTTGAAAATCGATTAAATAAATTAATAAAAATGAACAAATTACGCAATGTCCTTTACCTGCCGAATCGAAGTACCAGCAATAATCATACCGACGGCCCGTCCACGCTCTTCCGTTGTCATCCGACGCATTTTTTATTTAATTTTTAGTAAGTTTTTGTTTGGGATTGAAACGATAAACAATTCCGAGAACACAAACACATGTTCAAATCTTACCTCGTGCAGCACGGGATAATAATGCGATTTCGCGCCAAAATAAGCCACGTGACCGGAAGTGCGGATTTTGAAGTTACAAAATGTATTGATCGTTTTGTTTGCTGCTCATATTTATTTGTATGAAATATCAACTCAAAATATACAATATTTGATATAATATTCCAAATAATAAAATGACCGGTTAGCAATTTTGACCAGTGTACATACTTATAAATTGTCTGGGAAAGCCTCGTCTGTTACAGCCGTATAATATAGGGTCCTATCTGGCCGAATAAAACGTGTTGTCATTTGCACCAGTGAGTTTGTCAATTCATTATCCCACAACGACGCATAAGAGCTGTTTTGGTGCCGTGACCAGGATTCGAACCTGGGTTGTCGCGGACACAACAAGAAGTACAAGGTTAGTAGATTTACTTGCGTATTTTAACTTCGTTCAAAATATTGGCAAAATTCGTATATAAATTTAAACATGGCAGAGCTGGTCAAATATTTATGGGGGTAGCACAACAGATGGCAAACTTAACAGATAAAATTGCGACTCACACGACGGCTGTACATGAACATATGGGTGCACAGACAGAGGCTCTCGGGGAACAGGGTGTGTTTCATGCAATTAAAATGTTTGACGCCCCATCCGCAAACGAGTATAAGGATTACATTAAGGGCATATATAAGTATGCTTTCTTGCATAATTATGATGATCAAAAAAGGAAGCTGCTAGCTTATCAAACTAGTAAAGGCCCTGTAGGTGATTACATAAAGAAATCTTTCGGGATCTCTTGAAAATAGAACTTGCCGCCCGATTCTCTGATGTAACTGACACGTCACATGCATGGAGTAAAACTAAGCAAAAAAACAGGAGAAAGCGTTCAGTTGTATTTTGAACGAATTTTAAACCTCGCTGACGAGGCATATTTAGAACGAGGGCAAGGGAACGAACCAGTAGTGCAAAAACAATTAGTCGAGTTCTTTACGGATGGGGTGACCGAAGATTTTATTAGGTATAAGCTTATGATGGAGAGGCTTAGAACATTTAATGAAGCTGTTAGAATAGCCATTATTGAGGAACAAAATATTAGAAAACGCTTTGATTTAAGGATGGGGGCTAGAGAAAGGACTGACTTCCCTAAGTTTAATGGACGGTCCAATGATCAGCACGAGCCGATGCAAGTCGACCAAACGAAACCGAAAAGACCATGTTTTAAATGTGGAAGCCCAAAGCATATATCTAGGTTTTGTCCTAACCAGAGACAGGCTCATGTAAATGCTGTATCGCAGCCCTTTAGGAGCCCGAGGTCAAATAGTATGTTGGGAATGTGGCCAGCAGGGTCACATCACAGACGATATTGCCCAGAACTAGACAATAGGGACAGTAGTGACAGGTGTCCTATTAACCGGGGAAATGAAATGAACAATAGGCAGGAAAACTAAGGCGCTTGAGTCATGTAGAGGCCAATGGATCGAGAAATAGGGGTTATAAAAAACATTTTTTAAAATGTCTTCGGCGGGGAACGCAAATTCTTGCAATATTAATATGGGGATAGCAAAATTAAGGTGCCTCTTAGACACAGGAGCTATGTGTAGCTTGATGCATGAAAGGAATTATAAGACGTTAAAAAATAAATCAAAATTAGAAAATAAACAAGCAAACTTAGTTTGTCGATGGAACCTTATTAAATGTTTTAGGAATAATTAACTTGAAATTTGAAATGAAAGGTGAGAAAATAAAGCATCCGTTTTATATGGTCTCAGACATGAACTTAGGGCATAATTTTCTTGTAGATAATGGCGTCCGTCTGTACTTCGATCTGGGGTGTTTACGCATAGGCAAATCAATGATTCCGTTTGTGCCCGATATCCACATTCCATCTGTCGTTAGATTGGTATCCAAAGTCATTCTTAAACCGAAATCCTTGACCCTGAGTAGGGGTAAGATGAAAGGGACCTCTTGTTTACCTCTTGGTGGGAGTTATGTACTTGTCAACTAGTGATACAGGTTACATGGGTAAACGGCCAGACCTTGAAGTAGTTGATTCAGTCGTTCAGTTAAAGCTGTCTCGAAATTATCCAATGATGATTACAAATCAGAGTGGTAGAACTATTAAATTGTTTAAGGGATAATGTAGAAAGTGTGCATGGTTATCGCAAAAATGCAGGTTACTACGCGCGGTCGAAGGTCAAAAGTTTTAGTAAAGAACTTCCCTTAAAAAACGATAGATCTTGAAGAAACAGACATTTTGAAAATGCAAATCGACACCGGGGACAGCCCACCGGTGAAGCTGAGACCTTATAAAACCCCTTTGAATGATCTACAGGTTATCGATGCAGCGGTTGACCAGCTGTTAGCCGCCGGCATTATCAGACGGTCTCGTAGTCCGTATTTTGCGCCAGTACCAGAATCAGTACAGTACCAAACGACTGTGTTTGGACTTTCGCCGATTGAACAGTGTAACAAAAAGCTATTCCTGTCCCCTCCCATTGTTCGACTTCGTTTTGGAGAAATTAGGTAACTGTCAAGTGTTTAATTCAATCGATTTGTTTGCCGGGTTCATTTGTATTGCGATCCAGCCTGAAGATAAGAAAAAGACGGCATTTGCTTGTCACAGAGGGTTCTTTGAGTACAATCGAATGCCTTTTGGGTTACGCAATAACCCGAGTTACTTTTAGTGTATTTGATGCCCTTCCTCCAAGCGCCACTGATGACGTAGGAGGAAACAAATGTATAGTGTATAGTGTAATCCCATCATCATAATGTTTCATTTGAGACATAATGATAAAAAAAAAAAAATCCAAATCTCCCCGCACACACACACACACAACCCCCCACCCTGGCCCCCGGGTAGACGTCCCTGGGGGACCCTGGGTGCAGAGCCATCATCATAATGTTTCATTTGAGACACAATTACAAAAAAAAATCCCCCACCCGACCCACCCACCCTGGGCAGACGTCCGAGTTTGCGAAATAATAAAATCGTTAATTAAATGCACATTTTAATGGGGAAATGTCCAATGTGCTCTTATAATTTGTAAAACCATTATATAAATGTAGTGATATTTATTCCAACACACGTAAGAAATATATAGAATAACGATGCAAGAAGTAACTTTATTATGTCAATTATCGGTTGTAATTTTAGACTAGGACACATAGATATACAAAGTAGGCACATTCAATGAAGAAGTAACATGAATGAGAACACAATGTAAGGACTTATATCAATAAGCATGTAAACTATATGCATAGACTTTTAGCAGAAATCCCCCTCCATACATACCTGACGAAACTAGTATCTAGTAGGAATATAAGTAATTCAATATATATCTTTTATTTCACTCAATCCATTACATAAATGGCAACATGAGGGTACACAAAATAGTTATTTATACAAACAGGCTTTAGTAGGACTGCATATCTACATTATATGTCCATATTACAAAATATAACTAGAAATTGTTATTGTCCATGGGACAAAAACGTATGGCTCCCCTACTCGCCCGAACAGACATAATTGACGACTCTAGGTCCAACTGTTCTTTATTGATCTGAGATCGTTTTGATATTCAATATCCCTGTGACTGTATCTACTATCTGTATCAGTAAGGCCACATAAAAAAATATGTGTGGTTCAAGGAACACGACCGACCCTATTTTTTTAAAGGGCCGGGGTCTAAAACTTCTTATGCAAAAATATTTAAAAAAAAAAAAAATAAAAAAAAAATAAAAAAAAAAATTAAACAGAAAATTAAAATTAAAAAATATTTAAAAAAAAAAAATAAATAAAAAAAATCAATAGGGGTCATCTACTGGTCATGACCAACCATCCTTCCAAGTTTGAGGACCCTAGGTCCAACCATTCTCTAGTTATTGATCGGACATAGTTTCACCGCAACCTTGACCTTTGACCTACTGACCCCAAAATCAATAGGGTCATCTACTGGTCATGACCAACCATCCTTCCAAGTTTGAGGACCCTAGGTCCAACCATTCTCTAGTTATTGATTGGACATCGTTTCACCGCAACCTTGACCTTTGACCCCAAAATCAATAGGGTCATCTACTTGTCATGACCAACCATCGTTCCAAGTTTGAGGACCCTAGGTCCAACCGTTCTCTAGTTATTGATCGGACATCGTATTAATAGTCAAGGTCACTACGACCTTGACCTTTGACCTAGTGACCCCTCTACTTGTCATGACTAACCGTCGTTCCAAGTTTGAGGACCCTAGGTCCAACTGTTCTTTAGATACTGATCGGACATCGTTTTGATAGTCAAGGTCACCGCGACCTTGACCTTTGACTTAGTGACCCCAAAATAAATAGGGGTCATCTACTTGTCATGACCAACCATCCTTCCAAGTTTGAGGACCGTAGGTCCAACCATTCTCTAGTTATTGATCGGACATCGTTTGTGACACAGACAGACCTACGGCCTTGACCTAGTGACCCCAAAATCAATAGGGGTCATCTACTTGTCATGACCAACCATCCTTTCAAGTTTGAGGACCGTAGGTCCAACCATTCCCTAGTTATTGATCGGACATCGTTTTGATAGTCAATGTCACCGCAACATTGACCTTTGACCTAGTGACCCCAAAATCAATAGGGGTCATCTACATGTCATGACCAACCATCCTTCCAAGTTCGAGGACCGTAGGTCCAACCATTCTCTAGTTATTGATCGGACATCGTTTGTGACACAGACAGACAGACCTTCAGACAGACAGAAAGCACAAAAACAATATGGCTCCCCTACCACACTTTGTGTGGGGGAGCCATAATTATGCAGCTTGTCAAAAGTCATTGACCTTGGGCAATATTCACTTCGTAATTTCTACTTATATATACAATTTTGATTCAAAATGGTGATGGTGAACGCTTTGACGACCAGAGCTGTAAAATGTATTAACATTGTCACATGCGCTAACTAATACATATTATATGATGTATTGTAATATTATCTTTTAACTTGTTGTTTCCCAAAATTGAAGGGAGAGTTAAGCTACTTTAAGTAATATCTGGGCAATAAAGTCTTAAAGTTCTAATGTTTTCACTAGTCTTAATTAGTCATACTTCACTAGTCTTAATTAGTCATACTTCACTAGTCTTAATAAGTCATACTTCACTAGTCTTAATTAGTCATACTTCACTAGTCTTAATTAGTCATACTTCACTGTCTTAATTAGTCATACTTCACTGGTCTTAATTAGTCATACTTCACTAGTCTTAATTAGTCATACTTCACTAGTCTTAATTAGTCATACTTCACTAGTCTTAATTAGTCATACTTCACTAGTCTTAATTAGTCATTCTTCACTAGTCTTAATTAGTCATACTTTACTAGTCTTAATTAGTCATACTTCACTGTCTTAATTAGTCATACTTCACTAGTCTTAATTAGTCATACTTCACTAGTCTTAATTAGTCATACTTCACTAGTCTTAATTAGTCATACTTCACTAGTCTTAATTAGTCATACTTCACTAGTCTTAATTAGTCATATTCCACTGTCTTAATTAGTCATACTTCACTAGTCTTAATTAGTCATACTTCACTGTCTTAATTAGTCATACTTCACTAGTCTTGTCTTAATTAGTCATACTTCACTAGTCTTAATTAGTCATACTTCACTGTCTTAATTAGTCATACTTCACTAGTCATTAATTAGTCATACTTACCAACGTTTGGTTTTGCATAATAAGATGGTTTCAGATACTGTTTTCGTATTTATTTGAAGCATATGCAATTAACATGTCGCCAGTTGTCAATCATTTATCCATTTTAACCAATCAACCCAATACTATACCTCCCACAAACAATAGCACGTGCAACAGTATAATAAAGCATATGCAGTTGTATTATAATATAACCTTTTTTGTCAATATACTCCGACATCAACAATAGGAATAGATATCTAAGTACTGGCGACATGTTAATTGAAAAGGTAATGAAATTCGTCTCCTATTTATTGAAGAACATAGTGGACACGCTCTTTGATTGAAAGGATTTTATTCCATCAACCAATTTCAATTGGTAACTTGCTGTTTCTTGTCCGAAATTTTATCAAACATTTCCTTTGTTTTTCTGATAAATCATAATGACAAGGTAATTTTCCAGTCGAAAGGACGTTTTAAATATTCTATAATTATAAGCACTACTAGAATTGTGTAATGTTTCATACCATGAATTTATAAATAAATCTTAGAGTTTCTGTTTACATGCGGCTTATAATGAGCCATTTAGGATTTGGGTATTATTGGGTGTTCCAGATTCCACTGACCCCACACTCTGGAATTAAGATGGGTTTAATCTTCTTTATCCATTGGGATTTCACACTGGAACCGGCGTTTGGACTTTAGCTGTAATGACTACAGTAATACATATGTGTAGATAACTTGTTTGACTCGGTATCTCTAAGTTTTGTCCAGAAAGACACCATTCTAGCATATACATCATATTTAATAGGGTAAACACCAGTTTCCCCATAAACCATACAATTTGGCATGCAACTTTTCATATTTAAGATATATTTTAAGAACTCATGTTGTACTGTTTCTATAACATCAAGATTACTGAAACCCCATACCTCACAGCCATACACAAGTATAGGTTTCATAAATTTGTTAAAAATATCAATCTGCATATCAATTGGTAAAAGTAAGTGTTTTGCTCTTTTTAACACACCCCATAAGAAGTTGCTCGGGGAACATCCCCATCCAAGTGGGGTTAATTAACAATGTCAAAATTAAAATCGTCTCTCTTGTCATAGATTTTATTAATTATTTCACCATTTTCAATCGAGAGATCTAAATCAAGAAAAGAAGCGTTATTATCAGATATATTAGCTTTATTAAGCTGAAACTAAATGTTTTTTGGTTTGCAACATGATTTTTGGTACTAATAAATGATCCGCTTTAACTGAAAAATATACCTAGCTATTTATATTTGGATACAGTTTCAATAATGTCTTTATTCATCTTAAAAATAAAGTCTTTTCTGGGGTAACCTTTAGACTAAAGCAAATATGCAACCATTATTTGTTAAATAGCGCAACGGGACGAGACAGACAGGACACGACACAATATAAATTAGTGGAGTGTAACCTTATGAGGTCTTAAAATTATTAGTATGTAACTATATGAAGTTTTCATTATGTATTTTCATGTCAAAAAAAGAGAAGAAAATATGCAACCACTATATGTTAAATATAATGGACAAATAATTAAAAACATAGTGGAATCTTGATGTAAAAACAGTGGAGTGTAACCTTATGAAGTTTAATTAGTGAAATGAAACCCCAAGTGGTTTTCATAATGTATTTTCACATCATCCTAAATATGCAACCATGTAACTATTATCTATCAAGAAATAAAACGGAACACGGCGGGACTCGACGGACAAAGTGAATCCTATATAGCCACACTTCTTCGAAGGGGGGGGGGGGGGGGGGGGGAGGGGGGGGGGGGGGGTATAATAACCGTGTTGTTGATGTTTTATTAGAGAAATATTGTGAAATAAAATTGGAGAAATTTTGTGCTGATAATGGAATATAGTATCCGCTGACAACATATTGAGTCAACTAAAGTAGATTTTCTTTTTTAAATAAATGAAATAAATAACAAGAGGTCAATGACCTTGAAGCTCTACTCTCAGGTTCTGATAGCTTGATCAGCATTCCTGTGAAGTTTCATGAAAATCCCTCAAGTAGTTTCAGAGGAGTAGTCGCTACAAGTTATCATTATATAACTCTATGTAAACAAATATGGCCGCTGGCAGCCATGTTTAACATCGAATCAAAACGATTTTCGACAAGGACCAACATCATGTCATGCTGATCATTTTAGAAAAAGTCCCATATCAATATCACTTAGAGTTTCCAAGAAGTAGTCGCTACAAACTTGTTTTTAAAAAACCTTTTTTTAGATTTGGCGGCCATCTTGGATTTCACATCAACATGAATTTTTGTTAGGATCAACTAGACTTCATGGGCAACATTTCTGTAAAGTTTCATGAAATCCATTCAGTAGTTTCAGAGGAGTAGTCGCTACAAAAAAAAGTTTACGGACGGACAGACAGACGGACAGACAGATGACGGACACCGCACCACGGCATAAGCTCTGTTGATCTCTGATCAGTCGAGCTAAAAACTAGAACGAATTCGACGGCACGGCCGTCGTAAAATACCCATGTTTTATTCACACAGGTAACTTTCCCCCCACCTTTTGGCCGCCCTGAGGGACCCTGGGTGCAGAGCCATCATCATAATGTTTCATTTGCGACATAATTAAAATAAATAAATAAATAAATGACCCCAAATACCACCCATCCTGGGCCCCAGGGCAGACGTTCGAGTTTGCGAAATATAAAAATCGTTTGGCACGTTTATCTTTTATAGACGATTACATATACCAAGTTATGTGCAAAAATATGAAAAAATGACGGTGTAATTGAATTTTTAGTTTATTTGACCTTTTGACCCCCACTGAGGGCCCCTGGGCTCAGAGCCAAAAATAATAGTGCTCTTGCGTATCGTGATGTCTAGTGTGTTAAAATACACGTTTAATGCTCTTTTGAAATTTTTCGTATTGGCGAGCATCAACGTGTATTGATTATTGCACATTTTACGACTGGACTTTCCCAACGGAATCTGTTGGGAAGGTTTCACGCTTTTAAACAGCATTGTTTGTACATTATATATGCACAGGTTGAAAGAAGATTTTTTTTTGAGTCGATAGGTGTTTCAAAATTCACCTGCCACGATGAAATATCTCAGATTATCCAAATTTATCACGAATATATCGACATATTTCCGAATTATCGAGAGTTACCGCCATCTTGATTGAAATTCTTACCCAGAGTTCAATGCGCATATTTGTTCACCATACGCAACCCACCATGCACCGTCGATAGAATAGAATAGAACCGTTTATTGCTACAATCGTAAAACATTGTGTAGTGTGTTTAAACTACACATGTTTCATGCCGATTCAAAAGTAATATTTTTGTTATATTTATAGTATTGTTAACATTACTTGTTTTATTCGTTTATTATTCTACAGTAATAAAGAGAATATAAAATATATGAAAATTAGCAGTTTGGTAAAGATAATAATAATGAAGTTGCAAGAGTGTTCAAAAGGCAAAAGTTAGCGGACGGCGACGGACAACGGACAACTCGTCATCCCATAAACCCTGGGGGTGGGGGTTGTTGCGGAGGGGGGGGGGGGGGTGGATGGGGGATTTGATTACTAGTGACAGTTATTGTTGTTTTCGTAAACAAAATCACCATGTTCAGCTCTACCAAACACACAACGATTTCTTTTTATAAAGCACAACGTCACATCCTAGCTCAACTAAATTTGGGACTTGGTTTCCTTATAGTATGTTGTAAAGGGTTGCTTAAGTAATGTTGCCTTCCGCAAATTCTGGGCTCCCATGGAACCCAAATTGTGACGGCCCATAACATGTGCAATAAAGGCAGATCTAGGTTTGCATGTAAGCTGGTGTATATATAGTTATAATTTTGGTTTGGGATCTTATATCATTATGCATCTTATTTGTACTTCACCACCAATATTTGGGCATGAGCTCCCTCCTCCGCGCCCACGACCCCCACCCCACACATCCCCTCTCCCCCTCCATTTTTTTTTTACATATTTCTGTTGTTTTGGTCAATTCTTACACATATAGCTATGTTGCCCCCCACCCCTCCACCCTCCTCTACACCCCCACCCCCCACCCCCACCCACACACACACACACACTCGACACTCATTTAATTTTTTTTTACATATTTTTGTGTTGTTTTGGTCAATTCTTACAAATGTAGCTATGTTGCCCCCACCCCCACGGCCGCCTTCCAACAACCCAGGGCCTCCCCCGACCACACTCGAAACTCAATTTTTTACATATTTCTGTGTTGTTTTGGTCAATTCTTACACATAAAGCTATGTTGCACACCCCCACCCATTACGCCCCTCCCCCACCTCCACCCCCACTGGAAACTTTTTTTTTATACATATTTCTGTGTTGTTTTGGTCATTGTGTGTTACCCCCACACGTCCTAACCATCCCAACACACCATCATCACTACCATATTTGCCTATATCTTTGTTGTTTTGTTTTATCAGTTTATCAATATGTTTCGCCTCACAACCATCCCAACACCACCCGAATGTTTTTCTGTTGTTTTTTTTACATATGTCTGTGTTGTTTTGTTCTATCAAATATACAACTATATCAATTATGCGCACCCCCCCCCCCCCCCCCCCATCACCCTCGTCACATGGAGGACAGGGGGAGGAAAATCCCCCCACCCCCCTGCCTCACATGGAGGACGGGGAGGGAAATTGTTTTCATTTTATCTTCCATTATTGGATATTGATTTTTTTAATTTGAACGCAATCATTTAAATATAAAGCAATTTAGATTAAATTCAGATACACAGATGAAATATCAATAAAAAAACAACCTGAAATGAGGCCACAATAAAAAATCGCCAGGTATCCCCTCCCTCCCCGAGTTGCCTTTCGACCACAATTTTTTTTTTAAATGACAGCAACTTTGGATTAAAACTGATAAAAATAAATGAAATGTCACACCCTGCCCCAAATTTGTATGAGATAACAATACTTTTTATATCGGCCCGAGTTTCTATACCCACCCCCACCCACCACCCCACCCTCACATTGTTTTAGCCTTGTTTTCTGATGGTATATACTGGCTATACCATTTATTATTCTCTGAATAGTCGAGCTGCGCTGTTCTCCTACAGCTCTTGTTTAATATAAGTTTCCATATTTTACAGATTGTTTAGTGGGTCGCCCCCTGAATCCACCCGTAAACCCACCCCACCCCCTACACACTAAATGAAATGAACATAACAAAACAAAATAAACAAGCTTAAGTTAAGTCATGGACATGCAGTAGGTCTATGGTTAGGTGCTTTTTCCCCCAGATCAGGCTATAAAACAAGCGAGATTTTTTAATTTTTCTTTTAGGAGAATGTCTGAAGGGGTAATATATAATAAATATCCCGGCACCCTTCGCCCATTATCTTTTGTTAACCTAAGACTTGAAAACTTTATACTAGGTACATTATACACAACGCAGTTTTGTGACACGTTGTCCACAGTGGAAAATATGTACTTATGCGCATGCGCATGCAACGTTGGGAGAGACGCGCACTTGTCAATATATTGTCAATACACATGTATAGCGATCTACAAAAAAACGATATATTATGTAAAATATGCTTCGGAAAAAAATAAAACCGAAAGTAAATGGTAAATAACTTATTATTTTGTTAGATTATCGTCATGGTTTACGCACATAAGTCTGATAAGCTGCTCAATTTCGTTCGAAAATCACATGGGTGTTCGAGCGTTTTTTCCAGTCGGGTTTTTTGCAAAGGAAATTAGGCGTATATGCAGTTACATAGAACGTCAGAATAATAAAAAACAAGAGGTCAATGACCTTGAAGCTCTACTGATTGATTTTGATTTCAGGAAGTAGTCGCTACAGACTTGTTTTTTGAAAATCTATTTTTAACCTAGCGGCCATCTTGAATTTCTGGCCGACCTGAAATTTTGCTAAGATCAATAAGACATTAAGAGTAACATTCCTGTGAAGTTTCATGAAAATCCGTCAGGTAGTTTCAGAGAAGTAGTCGCTACAAGTTTTCATTATATAACTCTATGTAAACAAAAATGGCCGGCAGCCATGTTTAACGTCAAATCAAAACGATTTTCGACAAGGACCAACATCATGTCATACTGATCATTTTAGAAAAAGTCCCATATCAATATCTCTTATTGTTTTGAAGAAGTAGTCGCTACAAACTTATTTATTTTAAATCTATTTTTAGCTGTGGCGGCCATCTTGAATTTCCGGCCAACCTAAAATTTTGCTAGGATCAATTAGACATCAAGAGCAACATTCGTGTGAAGTTTCATGAAAATCCGTCAAGTAGTTTCAGAGGAGTAGTCGCTACAAGTTTTCATTATATAACTCTATGTAAACAAAGATGGCCGCTGGCAGCCATGTTTAACGTCGAATCAAAACGATTTTCGACAAGGACCAACATCATGTCTTTAGAAAAAGTCCCATATCAATATCACTTATAGTTTTCAAGAAGTAGTCGCTACAAACTTGTATTTTGAAAATCTATTTTTAGCCATGGCGGCCATCTTGAATTTCCGCCGACCTGAAATTTTGCTAGGATCAATTAGACATCAAGAGCAACATTTCTGTGAAGTTTCATGAAAATCCGTCAAGTAGTTTCAGAGGAGTAGTCGCTACAAGTTTTCATTATATAACTCTATGTAAATAAAGATGGCCACTGGCAGCCATGTTTAATGTCGAATCAAAATAATGTTCGACTCGGATAACCATCATGTCATGCTGATCATTTTAGAAAAAGTCCCATATCAATATCACTTATAGTTTTCAAGAAGTAGTCGCTACAAACTTATATTTTAAAAATCTATTTTTAACTGTGGCAGCCATCTTGAATTTCTGGCCGATCTGAAATTTTGCTAGGATCAATTAGACATTAAGAGCAACATTCCTGCAAAGTTTCATGAAAATCCGCCAAGTAGTTTCAGAGGATTAGTCGCTACAAGTTTTTACTATATAACTCTATGTAAACAAAGATGGCCGCTGGCAGCCACGTTTAACGTCGAATCAAAACGATTTTTAATAAGGACCAACATCATGTCATGCTGATCATTTTAGAAAAAGTCCCATATCAATATCACTTATAGTTTTCAAGAAGTAGTCGCTACAAACTTATTTTTTAAAAATCTATTTTTAGCCGTGGCGGCCATCTTGAATTTCCGGCCGACCTGAAATTTTGCTAGGATCATTTAGACATCAAGAGCAACATTCCTGTGAAGTTTCATGAAAATCCGCCAAGTAGTTTCAGAGGAGTAGTCGCTACAAGTTTTTACTATATAACTCTATGTAAACAAAGATGGCCCCTGGCAGCCACGTTTAACGTCGAATCAAAAAGATTTTCGACAAGGACCAACATCATGTCATGCTGATCATTTTAGAAAAAGTCCCATATCAATATCACTTATAGTTTTCAAGAAGTAGTCGCTACAAACTTGAATTTAAAAAATCTATTTTTAGCTTTGGCAGCCATCTTGGATTTCACATCAACATGAATTTTTGCTAGGATCAACTAGACTTCATGGGCAACATTTCTGTTAAGTTTTATGAATATCCATCCAGTAGTTTCAGAGGAGTAGTCGCTACAAATAAAAGTTAACGGACGGACAGACGGACAGACGGACGGACGGACGGACAGACGGACGGACGACGGACGCCGCACCACGGCATAAGCTCTGCTGATCTCTGATCAGTAGAGCTAAAAACTGCATAGGAGCCAATTTATTAGGCTACGTGATGTCATACCCTAAGTTTGGTTGATTTCCTGTTCAGCGATTTAGGAGGAGATGCGGAAACGGGTGGACAGACGGACAAACGAAAGAAACAACAACTATTCTGATTAAATGGAAGTAAAAACAAAAGAAACACTGTATGACCTCATTCTCGCCCTCGATCGATACTAGTATCATCTCTCGTGTTTGGCACTTGGAATTATGGGGGGAAAAATAGTCCGGTCAGGTGATTTGCATATATAGCTTGGGACCAAAACCCAGGTTTTCGGACCCAATCTAGACACGCCGGACAAAAGCACCAAACTTTCCTCAATTGTGTTTTTTAAAACTTCTATGTATTTTTAAAAGGGTCCCCAAAGGTTCGTGAATCCCTAAATGTATTAGGATTATATGCACACCGAATTACCGCACCGCGGATGAAGTCCTGAAAAATCAGGAGGGCACCTGCCGAATATCAGTGATGAATTTGAAAAATTCGAAATGACGTCAGTATGTGTATGACCTTAATATCAGACGTTCAGCGGTTTAGGAGGAGATGCGGTAACGGACAGACGGACGGATGGACAAACGGAGGCGATTTTAATATACCCTGTTTTTTTTCAAAAACGTGGGTGTAAATATGACACGAGCAAACAAAGCATGTGTTATTGATGAAAAGTAGATATAAAAGTTGAACATGAGCTGTATCTTTCAAGGACCACAGTCAACCAAAAACATGCGTAAACAGGTGTACATGTATAAGCTAACACATGTATAAGCTAACACATGTGGTCCCCAATTTATTGAACAGCCTTACATAACTTTGAATGTTTGACTTAAAGACTTTTTTTTTTATAAATACTTGTAAAATATCTTTACAAATTACACATTAAGCCAGTAAAATGTAATAGCAAATTAGGTATCCTGCCAAAACAGCCAAATTTTACAACATTTGTATGCCATTTCTAAAATTACTGACAATGAGGTATATATACGTATATAACATATTTTGAGAATCAAACCTCTATAGACACAATATAAAGGGCTTTGACCAGTCAGACCAAACCCCAAAACTAGAGCGTCGAATTAAGAATTGAATTGAATTGGGGTTTTAAGGCGCACCAACACACGAAAAGGTTATATGGTGCCTAAAGGCATGAACATGCCAGGCTCATCTTCCATGTACATCGATATAAAATATGGAAAATGGGCCTAGAACCTTCTCACCCTGAACTGCAGAGTTGCTGCAAATTCTATCGTAGAAACTCCATTTACGCTGGAGCCACGTTATTGTTTTTCTGCCACTGCTCTTTTGATGCAAGCGAGATAGCACCTGAAACAATGCAGGGATCATGATGAAGACCTTTAATGAACATGAACAAGAAATGATAAAATGAACATGAATTTGGGGGGATTCTACCCCTCTGCCTACCCCTCCAAAGGGATCTGCAGTGGCCGTATTCTTTGCCCCGTGACCAAACGGGGCCCCCGGCAACCACACGGGGCTCGAATTAAGAGTTACCAACTCATTATTCAATATATACATATTAAATCATGGATATTCTATGAACCCGTAAATAAAACATCCTTTTAATTGGCATATATACATTATTATAAGACCTGAACACCTGGATAGAGATTTGATAAATGATTTTGAAGTGTTATTTTGATGTTATTTGGGGGTTTGTGTCTTTCACAGGATTGAATACGAGTGGTTGTATTGAATTTTTACTTGCAATCACAGTTATTGAAGGATGTTTAATAAAACTGCGCCGTGATTTGTTTGATTTATATTTGACTCTTGGCATTTCAATTTTGACTCTCAGAATGAGAGAATGTTCGAGTCAAGGGTCATATTACTCTTCGCTTTTGAAGTCTATTGAGAACCCTAGTGACAAACTGTTGTTTAATCTTTCACATGGTTCAACACTTATTTATTTATTGACTAGAAAATGACATGTCACAAAACTAATTAAACTCTCCTCCAACACATGACATGCCACACAACTAATTAAGGTCTCTTCCACGTGTGTCAGCACAACACAACACAAACTGATTATCTGACAACACATGACATGCCACAACATAAATGGATTATCTGACAATACATGACATGCCAAGGCACACAAATTTATTATCTAACAACACATAACATGCCACAGCACTAATTTATTATCTGACAACACATGACAAGTAACAACACAAATTAATTATCTAACAACACATGACATGCCACAACACAAATTGATTATCTGACAACACATGACAAGTAACAACACAGATTGATTATCTGACAACACATGACACGCCACAACACAAACTGATTATCTGACAATACATACATACCACAACACAAATTGATTATCTGACAACACATGACATGCCACAACACAAACCGATTATCTGACAACACATGACATGCCACAACACAAATTGATTATCTGACAACACATGACATGCCACAACACAAACTGATTATCTGACAACACATGACCAACCACAACACAAATTGATTATCTGACAACACATGACATGCCACAGCACAAATTATCTGACAACACATGACATTACACAACACAAATTGATTATCTGACAACAAACAATATGCCACAGCACTAATTGATTATCTGACAACACAAGACAAGTAACAACACAAACTGATTATCTAACAACACATGACAAGTAACAACACAAATTGATTATCTGACAACACATGACATGCCACAACACAAATTGATTATCTGACAACACATGACATGCCACAACACAAATTGATTATCTGACAACACATGACATGCCACAACACAAATAGATTATCTGACAATACATGACAAATTGATTATCTGACAATACATGACAAATAACAACACAAATTGATATGCATGTATATACTCTCTAGCTTTCAGTACATGACATCTCAAAACATAAATAAATCTTGAACATGGTGTTAATAAATGCTAGCACATTGTCTTACGGCTGTAATTTATTTACAAGATACAATAAGCATTTTGTTTAATATTATAAATGTATGATTTAAACACAATCACTGTATTTAAGCTAATGCCTTTTTCTGGCCTGGTCAAGAGTTAAATATGCCGACTGCCATCTTCAAAATGTTTTTTGCTTCAAAATCCACAGGCCCTTGCCATGGTAGCCTCCATTTTTCCTCTGCTTCCAGTCCTAGTTTGTAATATTTGGCAGCTGCCTTGGGGTCTTTGTAATTTATAAAGTTGGCAAACCCAAGCAAGTAATATGCATTTGGGTATTTGATGTCACATTTAGGCGCCATCTCCAGATACTTGTTTAACAGACGAATTGACTTTTCTGGGGAACTTTTCATGTACTGGTTTGCAACTGCATAAAGAGCATCAATGTTACTTGTATCCAAACTGTAACACTTCTCGAATGAATCTAAAGCTCTGATATATTGATGTGTTGATATATAGATGGCGCCTAGGATGTAATAAAGTTCAGTTAAAACGTTTCTTTCAGTTTCCATAGATTCAAATGGAAGAATTTTATGAACCAGTTTTTCCATAGATCGGATGTTGTCTTTGCTGAACTCATAATCTGAAACACCGCCTACAGGTTTGCCCAGTGACTTGCAAACAACTTTTAAGTATTCTACTAGAACATCATTTGGTCTCAACTTGAGGTACTGCTCCGACAGTTTGACTATATTTCCTGGAACCGGAAACTGTCCAATCATCATGTGACCTTCAAGCATATGACCCTTTGCATATCCATGGAAACCAGGTTGAAGAATTTCACAGTCTGCATCAGTTTCCACTTTGTCTTTCTGGTAATAAGCTAATGCCATCATTCCATGCAAGTAATACTGGTAAGCCACCATGTGTCTCTGAGCTGACGGGGAGTCGGGAAACTGGGCCAGCACTTCTGGAGTGACAACACTTCTCTTATTCTGAATTAGTTTTTGAGAGTCTTGTGCTTGTGCCACCCTCTCTTTTGACATGCTATCAAAATGCTGGTGAAGCGTAGCATATATTTCGTTTTCCCGAGCCTCTTTCATTAACTCTTCTATGTTGTCTCTTGCTGAAACGATGGATAAGTCACGGTCTGGCAACTTACGAGTGAGTCTTGGTTTGGACATGTTGGTTCTGCAAGTCGAAACAAAATAGGAATATAGTAAATAATGGAAGAGCCAATGAACAACTTGACGGGTGTTCCACGGAACACGTGTGTCGCCTGTCAGCGCTTTGTCAGTATAACAAGGAATTTTGGACCCTGATAAATGACCTTGACAAACTAGCCTGACTAAGTTTTCATGAGGAAAAAATGAATATTTAACCCATATAATGACCTTCAGTGTGACCTTGACCTGAATATATTTGGAATGATCATGTTGATGTTGTCATGATGGAGTATACATTGAAAGTTTGATGAAGAAATATCAAGAAATGAGAAAGTTATAGCCAACGTTAAGTTTTCGTGAAGAAAAAAATAAAAGAGTATTTAACTCTGACATATAATGACCTTCAGTGTGACCTTGACCTTTATATTTTAGCATGGTCATGTCAATGTTGTCATGATGAGTATATATTGAAAGTTTGATGAAGAAATATCAAGAAATGAGAAAGTTACAGTCAACCTTAAGTTTTCGTGAAGAAAACAAAAAGAGTATTTAACTCTGACATATAATGACTTTCAGTGTGATCTTGACCTTTATATTTTAGTATGGTCATGTCGACGTTGTCATGATGAGTATATATTGAAAGTTTCATGAAGAAATATCAAGAAATGAGAGTAATAGCCAACGTTAAGTTTTTGTGGGAAAAAAAAGGAGTATTTAACCCATATAATGACCTTCAGTGTGACCTGGACCTTTATATTTTAGTATGGTCATGTCGATGTTGTCAAGATGAGTATATATTGAAAGTTTGATAAAGAAATACCAAGAAATGAGAGTTATAGCCAACGTATAGTTTTTGTGAAGAAAAAAAGAAGTATTTAACCCATATAATGACCTTCAGTGTGACCTTGACCTTTATATTTTTGTATGGTCATGTCGATGTTGTCATGATGAGTATATATTGATGAAGAAATACCAAGAAATGAGAAAGTTAAGTTTTCGTGAAGAAAAAAACAAGTATTTAACCCCTATAATGACCTTCGGTGTGACCTTGACCTTATATTTTAGTATGGTCATGTCGGTGTTGTCATGATGAGTATATATTGAAAGTTTAATGAAGAAATATCACGAAATGAGAAAGTTATAGCCACCGTTAAGTTTTCTTGAAGAAAAAAAATAGTATTTAACCCATATAATGACCTTCAGTGTGACCGTGACCTTCATATTTTAGTATGGTTATGTTGATGTTGTCGTGATGAGTATATATTGAAAGTTTGATGAAGAAATATCAAGAAATGAGAAAGTTATAGCCAATGTTAAGTTTTCGTGACGGACTGACGGACAGACTGACCGATGGACGGACAACAAAGTCTGATGATGATTGGATAAAAAAAATTGAAGTTATTTACATGTTAAGAAATGCGGACGTAGACATTAACCTGATGCTAAGAGCCTATCAACACATAAATGCAATTTGTGACCATGAACTTTGACCTATTGACCTATAGACCCCATAAGATCCTTCGAACAGTCAAGCTAAAATATCAAATTATTTATAAAGTTTGATGCAGGAGCTAGGTCCACAAAGGTGGGGAAGAAGCCTAGGGTCTACGCTGGTTGGATGGTTGTATCCATCTGTTAATACCCAGTAAGTGTATACATGGTTATAGGGTAGGGATCTCTATGGTTTACAAGTTATGACCCAGGGACTATATCACCAGGGGTGGGAAAGGAGTCCAGGGTCTATGCTGGTTGGATGGTAGTATCCGTCTATTCATGCCCAGTAAGTGTATAATTATATAGTTATAGGGTAGGGATTTTAACGTTTTCCAAATTATGACCCAGAGGCTCCAAGTTTGGGGAAGGAGATTTGGGTCTATGCTGGTTGAGTGGTTGTATCCGTCTGTTCATGCCCAGTAAGTGTATATATGGATATAGGGTGGGGATCTCGATGGTTTCCAAGTTTGACCGAAGGGATATGTCCCCAGGGGTTTCGAAGGAGCCTGGGGTCTATGTTGGTTGGGTGGTTATATCCATCTGTTCATGCCCAGTAAGTGTATATATGGTTATAGGGTGGGGATCTCAATGGTTTTCAAGTTATGACTGAGGGGCTATGTCCCCACGGGTGGGGAAGGAGACTGGGGTCTATGCTGGTTGGGTGGTTATACCTGTCTGTTCATGCCCAGTAAGTGTATATATGGTTATAGGGTGGGGATCTCAATGGTTTCCCAGTTCATGACCGAGGGGCTATGTCCCCAGGGGTGGGGAAGCAACCCGGTGTCTATGCTGGTTGGATGGTTGTATCTGCTTGTTCATGTCCAGTAAGTGTATTTGTGGTTATAGGGTGGGGATCTCAACGGTTACTAAGTTATGACTCATGTTTCACCTCTTGTGACCCCCAGGGCGAGTCCAATTCTGAACCCAGGGTCACCATTTGAGCAAACTTGGTAGAGGACTACTAGACGATGCTACATACAAAATATCTAAAGTGGGTCCCAAAGGGGGTGTGTGTTCACGTGATCACGTAAAATAAAAACAAGGATCACGTCTTCACGTGAAAATAGCAGAACTTTCACATTTCACGTTAAATGCAAACTGTATTAGACTAGTTCCAGGCCGACCAGTGCTACTTGTAATGTCGTGAGCTATGTCAGTGAAACTGTCGGCATACCACCAGTCTATACTGCCTATACTGTATCTGATACACGACTCGGCTGATTGTAGTGTCCCCGGGGATTCCCCGTGCCAGATGTTCGCGCAAGTACGAAAGTTCAGCTTTCGGGGGAGGCTCGGGGGAGGAGGAGGGACACTAAAAAGACTGAAAAGGACTAAAAATTCACGTTTCACGTCACCATATCACGCGATCACGTTTTACCAAGACCAAAATCACGGATCACGCTGATATAATTTTCACGCAATCACGCAAAAATATTGTTTGTTTCACGTGTCACGTTTTTAAAAACACCCCGATCACGTTTTCACGCAAAACCCCTTGGGAACCACCTCTAAACTGCAGTCCTTTTTGTTTCGGAGAAGAAGATTTTGAAGTGTTTTTCCTATATATTTCTATGTAAAAATGACATCTTTACCAATTCAGGGGCCATAATTTTGTCAAAATGAATGGAAGAGTTATGGGGATTGATGGATAAGGTACATAATTTGATGTGAAACATTAGTTTAAAATTTTAGTGCAATAACTTGAGTAGTTTTGAAGGTATAAATCTAATGCACAAAAACTTGAAGGTAAAGACATGACAATCAAAGGGCCAAAACTTTGTCAAAATGAAAGGAAGAGTTATGGGGATTGTTGGATAAGGTGCAGAATTTGATGGGAAACATTAGTATAAAGTTTTAATGCAATAGTTTGAATTGAATTGAATTGGGGTTTTAAGGCGCACCAACAAATGAAAAGGTTATATGGCGCCTAACAGGCATGAACATGCCAGGCTCATCTTCCATGTACATCGAGATAAAATATGGAAAATGGGCCTAGAACCTTCTCACCATGAACTGCAGAGTTGCTGCAAATTCTATTGTAGAAACTCCATTTACGCTGGAGCCACGTTATTGTTTTTCTGCCACTGCTCTTTTGATGCGAGCGAGGGAACACCTGAAACAATGCAGGGATCATGACGAAGACCTTTAATGAACATGAACAAAAAATGATAAAATGAACATGAATTTGGGGGGATTCTACCCCTCTGCCTACCCCTCCAAAGGGATCTGCAGTGGCCCTATTTTTTGCCCCGTGACCAAACGGGGGCCCCCGGGAACCACACGGGGCAGCAATAGTTTGAGTAGTTTTAAAGTTATAAATCTATTGCACAAAAACTTGAAGGTAAAGACATGACAATCAAAGGGCCATAACTTTGTCAAAATGAAAGGAAGAGTTATGGGGATTGTTGGATAAGGTGCAGAATTTGATGGGAAACATTGGTATAAAGTTTTAATGCAATAGCTTCAGTAGTATTGAAGTTATAAATCTATTGCACAAAAACTTTAAGGGACGCTTGTTTTCTCCAGTTACCTACGAAAATTACCTGTTGACATTTGTTGCTGATGCGTTAAATTATGAGTTACCAACTCTTAATTCATTTTACACAATATTCAATAACGTGCATTTTAAGTACCAATGAATAAATCTAGACTTTTAATCAGCACATAATTTTATGCATTATTTTCTGACCTCAACATATGGATACAGTTTGGAAGAATGGTTCTGTAACTAAATTTGGCAGTTTAGTTTCTTTAAACAACATATATATATATAAACAAGAAATCCGTGGATTCACGTCTCGCCTAACGGGGGCGGGACTTAAAAATAAAAAGGTCAATGATGCTTAAATGAAAGTTTGTAAACATTTTAGTAACTAAAAACAATGGAGTTTGCAGAGATGACATTTAAGTGTCGCACCAGTAATTTTGGTAAAGGTTCCAATTCAATATCACTTTTTGAGAAGTAGTTGCCAAAAAATCGCGTTTTTTAAATCTATTTTTAGCCGTGGCGGCCATCTTGAATTTCCAGCCGACCTGAATTTTTGCTAGGATCAACTAGACATCAAGAGCAACATTCCTGTGAAGTTTCATGAAAATCTGTCAAGTAGTTTCAGAGGAGTAGTCACCACAAGTTTTTCCTATATAACACTATGTAAACAAAGATGTTTGACATCCAATCAAAATGAACTTTGGTTAGGATCAACTAAATGTCTTGCCAGTCATTTTGGTGAAGGTTCCAAATCAATATCACTTATGGTTTTTGAGAAGTAGTCGCCACAAAATCGCATTTTTAACATCTATTTTTAGCTCTGGCAGCCATCTTGAATTTCCGGCCGATCTGAATTTTTGTTGGGATCAACTAGACATCTAGAGCAACATTCCTGTGACGTTTCATGAAAATCCGTCCAGTAGTTTCAGAGGAGTAGTCGCCACAACAAAAGTTTACAGACAGACAGACGACGCACCACGGCATAAGCTCTGCTGATCTTTGATCAGTCAAGCTAAAAACGAAATATAAAAAAAATAACAATAATAATAAAAATAAAAAAAATTAAATAAATAATAATACAAAAAGAAAAATCCAATCGTCAGATAAAAATCATCAGCTCCAAAAAGTAGGTCAAGTCATAGATGAAATCCATGCGTCCAAAAAGATGCACTACCCAAGACACAACTATGTCTACATAGATAAAAATATTTTCACATCCCCTACACCCTGTTATAACCTCACAGAATCCTAAACGGGATAGGCTATCTTTTACAAAAGACGCCCAGTTCGATTTAAATGGCAGTTTAATCATATCTTCCAACATCATCATGTAAATGTGATAAATGTATTTTCTTTTATCTGAATTTAGAATTTTCAACCAATATATAATGATTATGAAGTCTTCTTGTATAATAATTTATCCTTCCTAATTCTCCGTAGATAAAATCATTTTGAGTTGATATTTTTACACCAAGTTTTGCAAAAATGTAAGTGCACATGTTCGATTTGGTTGGCTTTTCCAAAGCCCCACACTTCACTGCCATAGTTTAAGATAGGAGTAATTAAATTATCAAACAATTCAAGTGTGTGCCTTGTAGATATGCTTGTAAATTTAGATAAATATCTTTTAAGTTTAAAAAATTGCTTTTTGTGCTTGTCCCGATAATTTTGTCTGAGCTTCAGTGAATGCCCCACCCATTGTAAAAATAATACCCAAATATGAAAATGTATTCACAATTGCTATAGGTAATGCATTGTAATAAAATGTTAAATTTCTGGGCAATATTCCCCCTTTCCTGAAAACTATTACCTTGGTCTTGTCAGTGTTAACTTTAAGCTTGCACCTTGTACAATAATCATGCAATATATCCAATCCTGATTGTAATTCTATGGCCGTGTTGGCAAATATAATGATATCATCTGCATATAGTAATAAAAACAACTTAAGGGAACCGATATCCACTCCAGTGTAACCTGTCATATAATAGTCATCTTCTAAGTCATTCAGATACATTGAAAATAGGAAAGGCGACAGGCATTCCTCTTGACGAACCACCAGGTGACATTCAAAGGTATCACTCAATGTATTTTCAAACTTAACATTTGACTTTACATTTTCATACATAGATCTTATAACATCGAGCATTTTCCCTCGAACCCCAAGTTTTATAAGCTTATACCAAAGATTATCCCTAACAACATAGTCAAATGCATTTGAGAAATCTACAAAGGCACAAAAAAGTTGCTTATTTTGATTTAAAATATGGTTAATCAGTCCATGTAGGACAAAAACATTGTCTATGGTACTCAACCGGCTTGCGCTTCTACATATACATAATATTCTTCTGCCTAAGTAGTCAATCGAGTATTTAATCATCTTGTAAATAGTTTTCCTAATACACTTAATAGCGTTATTCCCCTAAAGTTCTCAACGTTATTTAATGACCCATGTTTATGAATGGACCACGATTCTGGAAAGTAACCACTACCAAGAATTGTGTTATAAAGTTTATTTAAATACGGTGAAAGTACATCTATACCATGAATGAAAAATTCATTTAAGACAATGTCGGGACCGCCGAAGCGAGCTTGACCTAAATGTAATATTCCGTATCGCAACTCAGCATCAGTAATTGGGACATTTAATTCATCAAACATAACCTGCATTTCAGTATTTAAAAATCTATCATTGAAATAAATTACATCTTCGTCGGCCTGAAAAAAAAGATCTTCAGGGTTGTTTATTGCCTTAAAATATAAAGCGAAATTATCAGCATTTAAATTCTTTGGCTTGTTTGAGGCAGATGCATATTTTAGTAGACTAGTGGTACTGAGGACTGGATAGTTAGACTAGTGGTATTGAGGACTGGATAGTTAGACTAGTGGTACTGAGGACTGGATAGTTAGACTAGTGGTACTGAGGACTGGATAGTTAGACTAGTGGTACTAAAGACTGGATAGTTAGACTAGTGGTACTGAGGACTGGATAGTTAAGACTAGTGGTACTGAGGACTGGATAGTTAGACTAGTGGTACTAAAGACTGGATAGTTAGACTAGTGGTACTGAGGACTGGATAGTTAGACTAGTGGTACTGAAGACTGGATAGTTAGACTAGTGGTACTGAGGACTGGACAGTTAAGACTAGTGGTACTGAGGACTGGATAGTTAAGACTAGTGGTACTGAGGACTGGACAGTTAAGACTAGTGGTACTAAAGACTGGATAGTTAGACTAGTGGTACTGAGGACTGGATAGTTAGACTAGTGGTACTGAGGACTGGATAGTTAAGACTAGTGGTACTAAAGACTGGATAGTTAGACTAGTGGTACTGAGGACTGGATAGTTAGACTAGTGGTACTGAGGACTGGACAGTTAAGACTAGTGGTACTAAAGACTGGATAGTTAGACTAGTGGTACTGACGACTGGATAGTTAGACTAGTGGTACTGAGGACTGGATAGTTAGACTAGTGGTACTGAGGACTGGACAGTTAAGACTAGTGGTACTAAAGACTGGATAGTTAGACTAGTGGTACTGAGGACTGGATAGTTAGACTAGTGGTACTGAGGACTGGATAGTTAAGACTAGTGGTACTGAAGACTGGATAGTTAGACTAGTGGTACTGACGACTGGATAGTTAGACTAGTGGTACTGACGACTGGATAGTTAGACTAGTGGTACTGAGGATTCAAACTGGTAAATTGGGTTATTAGCCAAAATGAGGGTGTAACCTCCCTCCCCTAAGGAATCCGGAATCCGTTTTAATTTGATCCCAGAATCCGGAATCCAGTTTTGAATTTCAGCTGGAATTCCGTAAGTGGCGTCTGCGTACAAAATACTACATATTTGGCGTCCGGCGTACCATGCCTCGGCGTCCGGAATACGCTCTAAATCAGCCCCGAATCCGGCGTCCGAAAAGGGTAAGTTGGTAGTTTTTCGCGTACAAAAATATGGGGAGCTAACTACAGTGAACAACCAGAGAAGAAGAACAACAATAGCAGTCATGTGACCACACTACTATCATCCCGCGTTTACAAATTACATGTATTCTTTTGTAAATTGTAAATTGTTAAGTCACATTTGTACAAGTTGATATATATTCTTTATTTAGGCTGATGGGGTCATTGTCGTATCAGGTACTACAGAAATGTACACCGGGTACATTTATGTATACAGAAACGTACCCGAAAATCTTTGAAATCCAGAACGGCCCCCAAATATACAGAAATGTACCCGGACAAACAAGATCTCATTGGCGGAATTGAAACAATTTAGAACTTGATAAAACAACTACTTAAACACTATTGTTTATCATTAACTATTGCGCTCTTGTTCTTAAAAACATATTTAGGCTGCCATAGTTAGTAATAAAATACAGAACATATTGCCGTAAAAGCCCGCGCAAAAAGTAAAAAAATATGCAGCTCGTCATTCAAGAAGAGTTGGTCAAATATTTAGACCAACTGCATTCCTTTAAGGCTGCGGTTATGGTCCGCAAGGGTCCTGAGATGACAAAAGAGAGACGTCTAAAAAGTGAATCGATTTAACTTTCGTATACAATGAACGTTTCATTTCCGTGAAGTAACAAAACGCGGTAACAGCCGTGTTTTACGACATTGTACTCCCACCAGATTTTGTCTCGCGTACATTTATGTATATTTGGGGGCCTTTCTGGATTTCGATGATTTTCGGGTACGTTTCTGTATACATAAATGTACCCCGGGTGCCTTTCTGTAGTACCCGGTACGACAATGACCCCATCAGCTTTATTTAGTATTGCATGTGCATAACTACAAACTGCATTGTTCCTTGTGTTAATTTCTAACTTCCATGTATACAACTGGCATGTTTTCGATTTCATATTTGTATGCGTGCTATTTTTATTTCTATTTTTCATTTCATTTCTTATTTAAGTTTTCTTATTTTGATACAAGATGTGGTATGTTCTTATTTACACACATAAGGGGACGAAATATATTTTACTGTATACCGGTACTTGTCCTGTAGGACAAGTGGCATTGACATGTTACTCGTCCTTATAGGATGTTTACTCGTCCTGCTCTGACTGTAAAAGTTCATAAGTCAAAGTAGTCAGATACCATCATTTAACACTATTATATATAAATAAAACAAAGGGAAACATCATAATGTGTTGTTTTTTTCTTTATATAAATCAATGAAAATTATATTATGAAACTTTGACCAGTATTATAGATGACTATATTCATATTCTATAGTTCACTAGTCTGATCATGGCCATTACAGTTACTCTGGCATGGTATATATATTCCCCCTTTTCCTCTTAAAAAAACAAAACATTTTTTATTCTTCCTGAAGGCCCTGGTCCCAGTCACCTAAAAGGTGACTAGTGCCCTTAAAGATTTCCCCCGTGAACGTGTTATTTGTAGGTTTACCACCACTAATTACATGTAAGCCTCCAAGGTGTAGTCGAATGTAGTCCCTATAATAAAAAGTAATCCCTCCTTTTTTGATGAAAACGGGGATTATAAGTAGGGGAAAACTGCCCATTTCTATTCGATTTTGTGGTTGTATGTATAAGAAGTGTATTAATAAGTTTTACTGGATCACTGATGAACGTTTTCGAAGTTTCGACTCTATGCTTACACTTTGTGAGCAATGAAAACAGTCAATCAATGAAAACAGCTGTACCCTTGACCTGTTTACTAAACAAACAAGAACTTTCTTACATGTCTTGTGACCCCACCTTTTCTGGTGATTTTTCAAGTGGAAAATTAGTTTTTTACATGAACATTACACTGATGCATTATCCATACTTGAGTTGATATTGCAGCAATTCAATAATATGTGACACTTTAACATTGGCGCCTATGGGGAAAATAATTAGTGGTATAATACCTTGTATAACATCAAATACTGTAACGATCGCGCTCCGTGAAATTAGAACGGGAGCCGCATTTTAAAATGTCCAAAAACAGAAATGCTTCAATTTCCCAATATCCGGTTGACTTAAATTGCATTTTAGCGCTGAATAAACAGAGTTGCAACTATTTACTGCATTTAATCGCTTAATAACCTATGTAAGAACTATTTTCTTTGTTGTTTTTTCTACTGAAATGTTACTAGTCCTCTCGGATGACCGATTCATGGGTTTCACTCGTCCGGATTCGAATTTCACTCGTCAATACGAGTGGAATTTTCGTGCCCTGCCGGCGGGCGTGACATAGAGTCGTTTTCAGTTGTCATTGTTCATGAAAAAAACTCATTTTTCTTACTTATTACTGTCAAGAAGAAATGGTACTCAAGTCTGTTGTCTTGATTTCTAATAGGTAAATTAATTTACGAGTCCTGAATTGAGTTAACTAAGACATATGGGGCTTCGTTTTACTATATAATGCATTTTTGTGATATCACTATTAGAATGGGTGATATCACCTATTTAAAAATGTTATATCACCTATTGGAGTAGGTGATATCACCAATAGCTTATATTAATGTGTGATGTCACCCATTCAAATAGGCAATATTACCTATTCGAACAGATATCAGCATTTCAGTACGAATATGCGATATCACCTATCAAATTTAAAAAGAATATATGATATCACCTATTGGAAAAGGTGATATCACCAATCCACATTACACTATTTATGGAACCTACTCACTCATATAACATATTCGGTTTAAATGGGTGATATCACCAATACGATTAGGTGATATCACTTATCCAATAGGTGATATTATCCATTCAAATAGATGATATCATCTGTTCAACAGTAATAGGTGATATCACTTTTCCGAATAGGTTACATCACCAATTCGAATAGGTGATATCACATATTGAAGGGGAATACAATAAATCACCTATTCGAATAGGTGATATCACATATTGAAGGGAATACAATAAATCACCTATTTGAATTAGTATCACCTATTCTAAAAAATTATATCACCTATTCAGATAGGTGATATCACAAAAGTGCATTATTTATTAAAACGGTGCCTCATAAAGACATTTATATTAGTTTATTAGTTATAAAAGTGTTTTGAAGTCTACATATCTCATCATACACTATTCATACATCAACGAAACTTGGTGTGTGCCTTCATTATCACCAAGGCATAACTCCTAGACACATGTTCCATAACTCTGAATGTGCATTTGTCCATAATTATGCCCCCACCCACTTTAACTTTTAATTTTGGGTTAAAGTTTTTGGTGTTTTTTTAAAGTCCACATACCTCAGTAACCATTAGTCAGAAGTCATTGCTACTTGGTGTATGCGTTCACTAACGTGTCCACTTTTATAGTTAGAAATGTTCTTATCTTAGTAACCATAAATCATACATCATTGACACTTGGAACATATATTCACTATCAAGAGCCATACTCATTGACAAAGGTTCATAAGTCTATCCAACAGTTTGTCGGAAGTATGCTCCCTTTTGTACTTAGAAATTTTCGTGCAAGGTTCACATCAGAATTAGTCATACATTACTTATGCTTGGTACATGTGTTCACTAATGAGCCTTGCAAAGGTTCCAATAATCTAGTATAGTCACTAATGAGCTCTTCTCATTGACAAAGGTTCCAATAATATAGTATAGTCTTACTCGAAACTCGCTTTTCTTACTCGAAACTCGCTTTTCTTACTCGAAACTCACTTTTTTAATAATTAGATCTGAAAAAGTAATGTTTTAACCTAAGTATATCATTAGTCTTTCCTTCGGAAAATATCAGTATTATTCAGGTAGGTCAGTGGCAGGTATTCCAGTCACAGCGTTTCTGATAGAATGTAAATATTTTACTGAGGAATTTGTTATGCAATGACAGATTTGCAATGCTTGACATGAAGCAAGTATTAAACACAGATTTTTAAAGCATCTTTGTATATGACAGTATATTTCACTATTAAAGGAAATTCATTGTCTCATATGTCTTAAACTTTGACTTTTTAGCTCGACTAGTACTCACCCCGTTGTCGGCGTAGTTTTTTTAGGTAAATGTTTTTTGAAGTCTACATCAACCACTAGCCATACATCAGCGAGACTTGGTGTGTGCCTTCATTATCACCAAGGCATAACCCCTACACACCAATTCCATAACTCTCTAGGGGATTTTTGAATAAGTATGCCCCCAACCCCTTTTGGGTTAAAGTTTTCTTGTTTTCACTTTAATTCCACATTTCTCAGAAACCATTAGTCATACATTATTGATATTTGGTGTATGCGTTCACCAACGTGTCCCCTTGTATACTTAGACATTTTCATCCAAGGTAAAGTTCATATCTTAGTAACCATAAATCATACATCAATGACACTTGGTATATGTATTCACTATCATGAGCCATACTCATTGACAACGGTTCATAAGGCTATCCAACAGTTTGCCAGAAGTATGCCCACTTTTGTACTTAGAAATTTTCTTGCAAGGTTCACATCATAGACAAAGGTTCCAAGAATCTATTATAGTCACTAATGGGCCCTACTCGTTGACCAAGATTCCAAGAATCTAGTATAGTCACTAATGGGCCCTACTCGTTGACCAAGATTCCAAGAATCTATTATAGTCACTAATGGGCCCTACTCGTTGACCAAGATTCCAAGAATCTAGTATAGTCACTAATGGGCCCTACTCGTTGACCAAGATTCCAAGAATCTATTATAGTCACTAATGGGCCCTACTCGTTGACCAAGATTCCAAGAATCTATTATAGTCACTAATGGGCCCTACTCGTTGACCAAGATTCCAAGTATCTAGTATAGTCACTAATGGGCCCTACTCGTTGACCAAGATTCCAAGAATCTAGTATAGTCACTAATGGGCCCTACTCGTTGACCAAGATTCCAAGTATCTAGTATAGTCACTAATGGGCCCTACTCGTTGACCAAGATTCCAAGAATCTAGTATAGTCACTAATGGGCCCTACTCGTTGACCAAGATTCCAAGAATCTAGTATAGTCACTAATGGGCCCTACTCGTTGACCAAGATTCCAAGAATCTAGTATAGTCACTAATGGGCCCTACTCGTTGACCAAGATTCCAAGAATCTAGTATAGTCACTAATGGGCCCTACTCGTTGACCAAGATTCCAAGAATCTAGTATAGTCACTAATGGGCCCTACTCGTTGACCAAGATTCCAAGAATCTAGTATAGTCACTAATGGGCCCTACTCGTTGACCAAGATTCCAAGAATCTATTATAGTCACTAATGGGCCCTACTCGTTGACCAAGATTCCAAGAATCTAGTATAGTCACTAATGGGCCCTACTCGTTGACCAAGATTCCAAGAATCTATTATAGTCACTAATGGGCCCTACTCGTTGACCAAGATTCCAAGAATCTATTATAGACACTAATGGGCCCTACTCGTTGACCAAGATTCCAAGAATCTATTATAGTCACTAATGGGCCCTACTCGTTGACCAAGATTCCAAGTATCTAGTATAGTCACTAATGGGCCCTACTCGTTGACCAAGATTCCAAGAATCTATTATAGTCACTAATGGGCCCTACTCGTTACCAAGGTTCCAAGAATCTATTATAGTCACTAATGGGCCCTACTCGTTGACCAAGGTTCCAAGAATCTATTATAGTCACTAATGGGCCCTACTCGTTGACCAAGATTCCAAGAATCTATTATAGTCACTAATGGGCCCTACTCGTTGACCAAGATTCCAAGTATCTAGTATAGTCACTAATGGGCCCTACTCGTTGACCAAGATTCCAAGAATCTATTATAGTCACTAATGGGCCCTACTCGTTGACCAAGGTTCCAAGAATCTATTATAGTCACTAATGGGCCCTACTCATTGACCAAGATTCCAAGAATCTAGTATAGTCACTAATGGGCCCTACTCATTGACCAAGATTCCAAGAATCTAGTATAGTCACTAATGGGCCCTACTCATTGACCAAGATTCCAAGAATCTATTATAGTCACTAATGGGCCCTACTCGTTGACCAAGATTCCAAGAATCTATTATAGTCACTAATGGGCCCTACTCATTGACCAAGATTCCAAGAATCTATTATAGTCACTAATGGGCCCTACTCGTTGACCAAGATTCCAAGAATCTATTATAGTCACTAATGGGCCCTACTCGTTGACCAAGATTCCAAGAATCTATTATAGTCACTAATGGGCCCTACTCGTTGACCAAGATTCCAAGAATCTATTATAGTCACTAATGGGCCCTACTCGTTGACCAAGATTCCAAGAATCTAGTATAGTCACTAATGGGCCCTACTCGTTGACCAAGATTCCAAGAATCTAGTATAGTCACTAATGGGCCCTACTCGTTGACCAAGATTCCAAGAATCTAGTATAGTCAATACTTACAGAGACCTACACATATACAAAGTTTTTTTTAATTGTAACTAGAAACTCACTTTCTTATTCGAAACTCACTTTTCTTACTCGAAACTCACTTTTCTTACTCGAAAGTCGATACTAGAAAAATAGAAACCCTCGGGTGAGTTGTGGTAGGGGTGGGTTGGGGTCAGATATGGCTGCATGGTTTTCTGAGCCTTAAAAATAGTAAATCAACATTCTGAACAAGTTTGGTAAAGATCAGATGAAACGATAATATCTTAAATAATTCAAGGGATACAACTCTGCTGTTTCTATTCTAACATCAAGACCAGTCTTCGATTTAACACACTAGCCCGAAGCCCGGGGCTAGCAAACTGTCATATAAACTAGTGATTTTTTTTAATTATATGTAGTCGGGCTAAAGGAAAATGTATGGGTTTAACAAACTTATATTCAAGGTCAAGGTCAAACTCTTGTCTGGGCAATAACTCTGAAATGAATGATTGAATGATCAATCCAAAAGATGTTTTGCAGACATATACACCACATGGAGATAATTTGTTGCATACAACTTCCATCAACCTAGGGTTAAGGTCAAGGTCATACAGAAGGTCAAACAATTTGTCCGGGCCATAACTCTGCAAACGAATTAGATTAAAAAGATACATGTATTTTGCAAAAGGTTCGCAACATGGTGACAATGTGTCGCATAACCTTTCGCCAACCTAAGGTCAAGGTCCAGCAAAGGTCACAGGTCAAACTCTTGTCCTGGCCATAACTCTGCAATAAATGACTAAAAACAAACATGTCATGGCAGAAAGGTTCACCACATGGAGACAATGCGAGTTTGCAGCACGACTCTGTTCAAACTTCCTAGTGAGGTTTCTGCTTAAGACATCATGCATTGTTAGTCTCATTTATTTGACGTCTTTGGGTGCTTTTATTTACATAGGTATGTTTAAAGCGAGCACAGCTAGCGAGAAGTGCAAGCGAACTTTACGGTAACGGGAGAAAAAAAAGAAGAAGATAATTGCTAATCTATGTGTCTCGATTTTGATGGTAAATCGTCGTTGTCACGCTTTAAGCATTTCTAACGCAGACACCGGCTCCCACTATAGGAGTTTTAGTTTCGAAATTCTGATTTGTTTTCTTTAAAACAGTTTTCTGTGCAACGTTTCCGTTATGATTGGTTAGAGTAGAGTTTCAGAAATAATTTGAAAGTCTCTCCGACTCCTTCACAAAGTGCTATAGAATATGTACAGCAGAATATTTAAAGAGTTCAAATGCGAAACTAAGGGTTTCTAGAAAATATGTGGTTTCCGTGGGAAATTTCAAAATGACAACAAATGCAGGAATATACTGAACATGTCAACAATTGCAGAGCGCACAATGATTAAACAACACTAGCAGGATATGTTATTCATTTAGTATGTTTTTTATTTGTATTCACTCGGTATGAAGGTTAAATTGTCTTGGCCGGAAACTTTCCACATTATGCAAATTAGGGGCGCGTGCTAAAATAAGTGACGATACATAAGTAAATATTGACATTATTTGCAGACGACTAGGGGCCTAGTGACAACTCAGGCAATTTCTGGAAGACTCCGATTGCTTTCACTTTGTACTAACACTTTTGTGAGTTGATGTTGAGCAAGTTTAAATGATTAATTATTTATTGACAAACCACCCTCGCCGCGAACGGAAAGCGTTTCTTCAGACTACCCCAGACTATTCTTCCCCAGAACCATAGTACATTGGAATACCCTACCTCAAAGCGTAGTAACCCTGCCCCCCACCCCCCTGCATTTGGGCTGGCTGTTAGCCATGTCAATCACATGTCTCCCTAAAAAGCATGCCCTATCTTCTTTTAACACTGTATACTATTTCTAATTGTATCCTTAGCTTTATTTCAACTCACGTCTTGTCAGTTGACGCACGTCAAGTCTAGGGCCCCAGCAGGGGTTTGACTTATTCGAAGATAGATAGATTGATAGATAACCCTAGAAAAATCTACAAAATATCCCCCCCCCCCACCCAACCACCCCAACCCTGAAAAAAAAGAAGTAACGTTTCCTCAGACAGACCCCCCTCTCCTGAAAAGTCTAGACTACAAGCCAACCCACCACTTCCCAGCCAACATGGCCATATCGGATAGATATAGAGAATATCATGTTAGTGCCTGATCTCATCCAGTTTATCAGGTGAGGCTGAGAAAAAAATGAAGCCAGAGGCTGTGCCGAGGGTTTCATTTTGTTCGTGCCGAACCTGATAAACTAGATGAGATCAGGCACTAACATGATATTCTATTTATCGTGTTGATCGTTTAAAATTGTTTAATTTACCTTATTTCCATTTTTTTTGCCATTTTTTCCATTTCAACAACACCCAGACGTCATCAAATATACCATGACGTCATCAAAAGAGGTGCCGACGTCATCAAGTGCACCTAACGGGATAGGAATTTAACTGCCGAGATAAGGTTTTTATCTCAGGCACCCTGTTTCTCGGCAGAATTATGGAGATCGACATGATAAATCGTTAACTGGTCGGAATGTCGGCAGATTGGTCCGATGTCTATCCGTTATCTGTCATAGACATCGAGCCATAATGCAGACTGCCGCTCTGTTACGGATATCGGATTTACTGATATCTATCCGATATCGGTAACAGTAACAGAGTGGCAAGGCTTGCTGACTGGGTTAATTTGTGTGTTCTTTTTGTGATTTGCTAAAAAAAAGATATAGGTCAGATGTCGGCTAAATGTTGGATATAACGACGTCGGGCCGATGTAGAGCCGATTAATTCAATGTTTTCCAATTTTTGAATTTTTTGTTTGCATGGCATGCTAAATTGATTGTTCAATGCATTAATCTGTCTATTATTATATCTCAGGCCAAAGTCAGGCCGACATAGTTTGTATCAGTTGATACCATATATCGGGCCGATGTCAGTCCGATATAACGCGCCATAAATCCATAAAGGGAGATAATGACATGTCATTTTGAATATCGTATATTTATTGTTAATGTGAACAGATATTCCTCGCAAATGTCACTTTTTACATTGCAGAATGATGCTACCTACATTCACAAGAGTTTTATTTATTGCTAATGAATATTTTTTCCAATCGAGCTAATTCAGATAAGCACCAACAAAAAGATGTATATAAGGTAGTCAGTATTCATTAAATTGATTTGATAAAAAAAATCGACGGAGTTAAACGCCCGATAACCTTGTATGTTGCGAAACATATACATGTATTTTGGATTGTAATCCGATGCTCTAGCTACATGTACATACTGTACTAGCTGGATGGTGACAATAGAACGAATTTGATGTCTATCTGTCATAATGGGCCCACTTCGGGTCGAAACTATATCGGATACATATTGGATAGATAACTACCGATATTGTACCGATGATGGATAGTAAACTAAACCGATGTCTAACCGGTGATAGATAGTAAACTAAAATGATATCTAACCGATATTGGACCGATGTGTAGCCGACAAGATATCGGTCCGACTTGAAGTGATGGGCACGCCGATATTGTTTGTGATACTGGTCTGATATAAAAAAGATGAAGGCTAGATATAGGATTGCTGGCTGGGTCCTCACCCCCTACATTTGTTCATTAAAAATAGCTCCCCCCACACACACCGACCAACCCACACACCTGTGTGTACTATGGTGTGGTATTCCAGTGTGGCAGCACTATAGACTGTAGATATCATAGATACATTACACTAAACACAACAGACCAGAACAGAGATGAAACACCAGGATGTACTGGAACTGCTTTTTCAGTGAAAAGCAAAAATGAGATTTACACTTCAGAGGGCTGCGTCACACTGAACATCTTCAAGAAAAGAGTCATATATCCTTTGTTTATATTTAAATGCATGGTTGTCTGTGACTGATAGTTGCATTATTCTGTCAGGCATTTACAACCAGCATTGGATGGTGACACTAGCATCTTTTACGAGTAGCCCATTGGGTCACACACAGATTGGATTTCTTCAATCCCATACACTGAAGTGAATGCAACTTGCCATCTTGTACAGACGGTTCTTATTCAAGGTAAGATCAGGACGGATGGACTGTGGTGTTAAAATTAACACAATTATCCCCATCTCTCATCTATTTGTGAATCATATTTAGTGTTATCGGCTAAATACACAGGTCACAGTTTGCATATATTTAGTAATAGCGAGCATAGCTCGCGTCGCAAAGCGACGCGAGCGCAAGCGAGCTCCTATGGTATCATGCAGGCGAAAAGTAAAACATACCATTCATCCTTTTGAAAAGTCTTGGGTCATTTACGGCAGTTTATGGGCGACTTCAACCGTAAAACAGCATATTTCGTTACGAAATTAACAAGATAAGCATTCGTAGAAATCATTAAGAATGGTGGTTTCCAAGCAGAATGAGTTGAAAAAACATTAAAAAACTTTCTCAAACCCATCCAAAAATGACAATGAAATTGCATTTTTACCTATGTCGCCAAAACGGCCATTAACCGGAAGCATTGCCCAAAGTGTTACCTTGCGCGTTGTTCATTGGCGAAAATTCGTCAACACGTTTCACAATATAATAAAAGTAGATTTCGTGTCGCAGAAATGTATATGTCTTGCTAACCGATTAGGATAAACAAATGATTTGGTTAAAAACTATTTTTCATTTGTTTATTTTCCCGTAAAACCATAAATGCAATCGGAATTCTTCGCAGATTTCCGTATTCGGTCGTCTACTATTGTAAGCCATTGACGGAAATCGACGAGTTTATTCCGTGTTCATTCGTATCAAACCCGAACAATCTGGCAATTTCCGGAAATGTTACGGAAATTATAATACAATGACAAGACGTCATTGATTTACGTCATCATCTTATGTCGTCACATTATGACGTATGGTCTGTTAGTACAATTAGTGAGCAAGGTGCTTATTACCGATCCATCTTTCTTTTTCTTTCTTTCTTTCTTCCAATACTATTGACGTATTATACACATACATATGATTATCACAGTTTCGTTTCTGTGGATGAGTTTACCTGCAGGCTTTTTTATGATAACCACAGAAGTTCAGCGAGATTTTTAACCTGAATAGGGTATGTCTCTCCCTGCACAGGAGACCAACGGCTTTACGGAAGAATGACATACTTTCACAGTAACTTTAACTATCTTACACGAATAGTTCTAGATCTAAGGGAATGCGTTATCAATTCTCGAGACGTGAACCTCCGGGAGTCGAACCCCAGACTTCTATATCCAGAGGCAAGTAAGCTAGCCACTCTGTCATCGCATCTTTTTTTACCGCACAGTAACTTTATGGTCCATTATGAAGAAATATAACTACTAGTATTTAGAACAACACCAGGTCTAGAGTGACTAAACGATGGTTAGGCCCAAGATGTAGTGTGTTAAAATACACGTTTAATGCTCTTTTGAAATTTTTCGTATTGGCGAGCATCAACGTGTATTGATTATTGCACATTTTACGACTGGACTTTCCAACGGAATCTGTTGGGAAGGTTTCACGCTTTTAAACAGCATTGTTTGTACATTATATATGCACAGGTTGAAAGAAGATTTTTTTTTGAGTCGATAGGTGTTTCAAAATTCACCTGCCACGATGAAATATCTCAGATTATCCAAATTTATCACGAATATATCGACATATTTCCGAATTATCGAGAGTTACCGCCATCTTGATTGAAATTCTTACCCAGAGTTCAATGCGCATATTTGTTCACCATACGCAACCCACCATGCACCGTCGATAGAATAGAATAGAACCGTTTATTGCTACAATCGTAAAACATTGTGTAGTGTGTTTAAACTACACATGTTTCATGCCGATTCAAAAGTAATATTTTTGTTATATTTATAGTATTGTTAACATTACTTGTTTTATTCGTTTATTATTCTACAGTAATAAAGAGAATATAAAATATATGAAAATTAGCAGTTTGGTAAAGATAATAATAATGAAGTTGCAAGAGTGTTCAAAAGGCAAAAGTTAGCGGACGGCGACGGACAACGGACAACTCGTCATCCCATAAACCCTGGGGGTGGGGGTTGTTGCGGAGGGGGGGGGGGGGGGGGTGGATGGATGGGGATTTGATTACTAGTGACAGTTATTGTTGTTTTCGTAAACAAAATCACCATGTTCAGCTCTACCAAACACACAACGATTTCTTTTTATAAAGCACAACGTCACATCCTAGCTCAACTAAATTTGGGACTTGGTTTCCTTATAGTATGTTGTAAAGGGTTGCTTAAGTAATGTTGCCTTCCGCAAATTCTGGGCTCCCATGGAACCCAAATTGTGACGGCCCATAACATGTGCAATAAAGGCAGATCTAGGTTTGCATGTAAGCTGGTGTATATATAGTTATAATTTTGGTTTGGGATCTTATATCATTATGCATCTTATTTGTACTTCACCACCAATATTTGGGCATGAGCTCCCTCCTCCGCGCCCACGACCCCCACCCCACACATCCCCTCTCCCCCTCCATTTTTTTTTTACATATTTCTGTTGTTTTGGTCAATTCTTACACATATAGCTATGTTGCCCCCCACCCCTCCACCCTCCTCTACACCCCCACCCCCCACCCCCACCCACACACACACACACACTCGACACTCATTTAATTTTTTTTTACATATTTTTGTGTTGTTTTGGTCAATTCTTACAAATGTAGCTATGTTGCCCCCCACCCCCACGGCCGCCTTCCAACAACCCAGGGCCTCCCCCGACCACACTCGAAACTCAATTTTTTACATATTTCTGTGTTGTTTTGGTCAATTCTTACACATAAAGCTATGTTGCACACCCCCACCCATTACGCCCCCTCCCCCACCTCCACCCCCACTGGAAACTTTTTTTTATACATATTTCTGTGTTGTTTTGGTCATTGTGTGTTACCCCCACACGTCCTAACCATCCCAACACACCATCATCACTACCATATTTGCCTATATCTTTGTTGTTTTGTTTTATCAGTTTATCAATATGTTTCGCCTCACAACCATCCCAACACCACCCGAATGTTTTTCTGTTGTTTTTTTTACATATGTCTGTGTTGTTTTGTTCTATCAAATATACAACTATATCAATTATGCGCACCCCCCCCCCCCCCCCCCCCCATCACCCTCGTCACATGGAGGACAGGGGGAGGAAAATCCCCCCACCCCCCTGCCTCACATGGAGGACGGGGAGGGAAATTGTTTTCATTTTATCTTCCATTATTGGATATTGATTTTTTTAATTTGAACGCAATCATTTAAATATAAAGCAATTTAGATTAAATTCAGATACACAGATGAAATATCAATAAAAAAACAACCTGAAATGAGGCCACAATAAAAAATCGCCAGGTATCCCCTCCCTCCCCGAGTTGCCTTTCGACCACAATTTTTTTTTAAATGACAGCAACTTTGGATTAAAACTGATAAAAATAAATGAAATGTCACACCCTGCCCCAAATTTGTATGAGATAACAATACTTTTTATATCGGCCCGAGTTTCTATACCCACCCCCACCCACCACCCCACCCTCACATTGTTTTAAGCCTTGTTTTCTGATGGTATATACTGGCTATACCATTTATTATTCTCTGAATAGTCGAGCTGCGCTGTTCTCCTACAGCTCTTGTTTAATATAAGTTTCCATATTTTACAGATTGTTTAGTGGGTCGCCCCCTGAATCCACCCGTAAACCCACCCCACCCCCCTACACACTAAATGAAATGAACATAACAAAACAAAATAAACAAGCTTAAGTTAAGTCATGGACATGCAGTAGGTCTATGGTTAGGTGCTTTTTCCCCCAGATCAGGCTATAAAACAAGCGAGATTTTTTAATTTTTCTTTTAGGAGAATGTCTGAAGGGGTAATATATAATAAATATCCCGGCACCCTTCGCCCATTATCTTTTGTTAACCTAAGACTTGAAAACTTTATACTAGGTACATTATACACAACGCAGTTTTGTGACACGTTGTCCACAGTGGAAAATATGTACTTATGCGCATGCGCATGCAACGTTGGGAGAGACGCGCACTTGTCAATATATTGTCAATACACATGTATAGCGATCTACAAAAAAACGATATATTATGTAAAATATGCTTCGGAAAAAAATAAAACCGAAAGTAAATGGTAAATAACTTATTATTTTGTTAGATTATCGTCATGGTTTACGCACATAAGTCTGATAAGCTGCTCAATTTCGTTCGAAAATCACATGGGTGTTCGAGCGTTTTTTCCAGTCGGGTTTTTTGCAAAGGAAATTAGGCGTATATGCAGTTACATAGAACGTCAGAATAATAAAAAAAAACTGCATAGGAGCCAATTTATTAGGCTAGCCCAAGATGTTACTCACACTGACAGGGCTAGGAACAGCCTCCTTCCCGAGATCCCAATAATTTGACTGGCGTGTTTAGGTAGGGGAAGTTCAAAAGGTATGTTTACCTTATGTTGCATATTTTGGGGCGCTTCGACCTTTTATCCAAAAATTGTTTTAATGAGTTGGGCAAACCGAAATTAAGACATTCTGAAACTATTGAGGCTAACTGAAGTTATATTTGAGATTTCTTATTTTTTTGCTGTCCCAGCAACACGGCAGATGTACACCCGAAAGAGGCTAATGCATGATGTAGACAGATAGATAGGAATTTACATACAAAAAGCCTCATCTGAACTGATGGCTGTAAAATATTTATTTTTTAACCGATTTTCCATACTAAGGTGTTTTATTTACCACTAAAATTGCCAGTTCCAATTATATATAATGTATTTACATTTTGTTAAAATTACTCACTCACATAGCTGAAAAACCTTTAGCTTAAACAAACGCCCGAAATAATAGCACATTTGTCGGGTTTAGACTCCACCATAATGTACAGAATTTGTATTTTTTTATTTTTTGCTGGATTGCGTAGCAAATCCAGGCTTACAGTTTGGCGATTTCCATGTGTCTTTCGTCTATCCGTCCGTCCGTCTACGAGTTTTGAAGTTTTCGTTAAAGTTTTTGTTTTTTCCTAATTTCTCAAAAATGAATTGTCGAAAAGCTTTGAAACTTGACACTTGTTCAACATCATTACAAATGTTATATGAAAATAACCCTAACTATGTCATGTATTTTACCTGGACTACCCCACTTTTCACAAAGATTTTTCACTTAAAATGTTAAATTCGCAATCCGCTTTCGCGCCACTATTGGTGCTCCAACCCCTCCTTTTTTTTGTTACTTTTAACAAAGTTTGAGGTTTTCACTGGACCCCCATATAAATGAAACGTTCCTATGCCAGTGTACCTGTAACCGGTCATCCGGTTTGGTCTGATGCTACGGAGTAGGCCCTAGTTCAAATTTGAAGGTGATGAAAACTTTACCCGTCTTCTGCTTCAATCGATCTATGCTTTTCTCTGTCCTATCATTTCACTATTTTTGTTTTTCTACCACCGACAGAAACATTAGGGTCAAATAAATAGGACACTCAGTTTCTTAAAATGTAGATGTAGAAACTAGTAAGTATCTTGAGCACAGCTAGTGCTAAACGTCAAAAAGAGTGAAACAAACCAACGTCTTTTCTACATAGCACTGATGAATTTGGTGCATTTTCAGAATATATTGATGAAAAACGTCGGCCCCGGTGTCCTCCACCCCCAGACATACTCAACTAAATATTGAACTAATATTCCGAAAATGGACCACCATTTATTAAATGTCAAGTAGGAAGCAACAAATTCCTATGTTTTAAAATCATTGTACTTTTCACAAACATACATCATCATAATTATTAGACAATATTCAAATAAAAAAAACTTAAATCATATATATACATTTTTCGTATTGACATAACGTTGAAACCGTAATTACATGTTGTTCGTCAAAAAAGTATACGCGTGAATCACGGTTTATGTATATATAGCTTACATACACTGATGTAGTAGCAGCTTTTATGACGGTTGGTGATTCAGCCAATGTCGATCCAGACTGGATCATGACTAGATCGCCGTTCGAAGTTCGTTCCATGCCATATCTGTCCTGTCTGGGAACGAATTGAAATCTGACCGAAGCATTGTGGTGTACTGGTTAGAGCGTCTGCCTTGCATTCGGGAGGTTGTGGGTTCGAGTCTCCAGATACTCCAGAACCTGACGAGCCAATAATGGGTAGTGCTACGACTGATTGACCAGTGTCAGAATAATGTGACTGTGGGTATCATGTCTACTACGGTGTGGTATTCCATATGGCAGCACTATAAAGAAACCATTGAGTTCGCTGCTTCAAGTAGACATATCATCACATCCCACACAAACACATAGATAAAAGTCCAGACTCAATTGTGCCTATATTCGTCGGGTACGACGCCTGTCGTAGGCGGACGGATTATAATCCTTAGAAATACACACACACACACACACACACACACACACACACAAATTGAAATTTGTTGGGGTGGGATGTCACGATTTATAAGACACGTACAGGTAGACTTGCACCAGACGTGAGAATCATGGCTCTTATGGTGGAATGTACCTACCATGGATTGGTATAGGTACTCGCCATAAGAGCTATGATTCTCGGATTCTCGCATCTAGACTTGCACATACCGGTGCATACATACGCAGCGGCACAATCAAACATGAACTGTGCTCGCCCTATAGGTTTAACCTATTTCATATTAAATAATAACTTAGAAAATATCAACATTTCTGGCAAAATAAAAAAAATGTAAAAAAGCAATTGGAACAGTGTATGTATATGTATAAAGTGAACAATCTTTCAGTTTAGTTATATCACGACAGTGTATACTTGAAGCAGTGAGGTAAATGCTAAATTTGGCAGTTTAGTTTCTTTAAAGCTAGTCTAAAACGTTTTAATCTAATTATACTCACTGAGTTGCAAAAGAAAGTGTATACAGCTCAGTTGTGAAACAAAGTGTGCAATGATTTTTTTTTAGAATAAAATGTATAAATTCCAAAATTAATATACATCATGTTTGGTACCAAAGTTGTTGTCATTCTATTGCCAATATCATATTGTCATTTTTTTTCAATAGGTTGAATTGCTTGATAAAAAGGATAGGGGTGTAAATTAAAATTTTCAAAGTGTAAATTTTCTTTTGTGACTGAGTATATATACTTGAATTCATTATTATCATGATCAAAAAAAGTTTTGAACATAATTGTTTTGCCTGTTTTAATCAGTGTCCCTTCAGTAAGAACAATATGATAAATGCAATTTGCCCCTTTCAAACTGTACATTGCATTTAATGATGTATTCATTCTTATTATTATTGAGGCCCACAGGAGGATGGAAGGGGTACATCTTCCTTTTTCCCTGAAAATATGAGTCAGTGTTCCTTGTTCCCAACATCTATTTTGCTTTGTTCCCCAACATTATTTGTCCAATGTTCCCCTGTTCTCTAAAAGTACTTTTAATGTTTAAAAGATTTGCTAATGTTCCCCAAAATTCATTCTGTCCTACAGTAATTATAGCTGCAACACTGTCATCACAAAGATATTGTTTGAAATGTTTGAAATGTTAACTTTTTGTGATTTTTTTTAAATATTAAAACTAAATGTTAAAATTTTATTTCCTGTAAAGTCATGTTCCATCAAATTGTTCCCTAAAATATGTGTCAATGTTCTCTTTTCCCCTGAAAATAACAGCCATTGTTCCCTTGTTCACCGAATATAAATGGCCATTTCCTCAAAACCCCTGAGAGGACCTCATTATTGTATGACAAGTTATTTGTATTGTTCTTTCATTGAGTTTTATCTGTTTAAAATTTACTTTCACATTTTCTGTGCTCGCCTCAAGGTTTTACCTTAGTTCATATTAGATGCAACCTAGTCGCAGGACGGCGTGCGGGGAGGTGGTCAAAAGTGACAAGAGAGTCATCAG
>JAWPHD010014793.1:0-59079 GCA_037043455.1 Cyrtodaria siliqua | reverse complement strand
GTATAGTATGGAGTCATGTGTACATGTATATACTGTAGTCATATGTATACGTTGTAGTCATGTGTATACACTGTAGTCATGTGTATACGCTGTAGTCATATGTATACGTTGTAGTCATGTGTATACACTGTAGTCATATGTATACACTGTAGTCATGTGTATACGCTGTAGTCATGTGTATACGATGTGTACATGTGTATAGGATGTAGTCATGTGAATACGATGTATACATGTATATACTGTAGTCATGTGTATACACTGTAGTCATATGTATACGCTGTAGTCATGTGTATACACTGTAGTCATATGTATACGTTGTAGTCATGTGTATACACTGTAGTCATGTGTATACGATGTAGTCATATGTATACGATGTAGCCATGTGTATACGATGTAGTCATGTGTATACACTGTAGTCATGTGTATACGCTGTAGTCATGTGTATACGATTTAGTCATGTGAATACGATGTGTACATGTATATACTGTAGTCATGTGTATACACTGTAGTCATGTGTATACGTTGTAGTAGTCATGTGTATACACTGTAGTCATGTGTATACGATGTAGTCATGTGAATACGATGTGTACATGTATATACTGTAGTCATATGTATACGCTGTAGTCATGTGTATACACTGTAGTCATATGTATACGTTGTAGTCATGTGTATACGCTGTAGTCATGTGTATACGATGTAGTCATATGTATACGCTGTAGTCATGTGTTTACGCTGTAGTCATGTGTATACGATGTGTACATGTGTATACGATGTGTACATGTATATACTGTAGTCATATATGTAGTCATGTGTATACGTTGTAGTCATGTGTATACACTGTAGTCATGTGTATACGATGTAGTCATATGTATACGCTGTAGTCATGTGTATAGGCTGTAGTCATGCGTATACGTTGTGTAGTCATGCGTATACGATGTGTACATGTATATACTGTAGTCATATGTATACGCTGTAGTCATGGGTATACGCTGTAGTCATGCGTATACGTTGTAGTCATGCGTATACGCTGTAGTCATGTGTATACGCTGTAGTCATGTGTATACGTTGTAGTCATGTGTATACGCTGTAGTCATGGGTATACGATGTAGTCATATGTATACGCTGTAGTCATGTGTATACGTTGTAGTCATGTGTATACGCTGTAGTCATGTGTATACGCTGTAGTCATGTGTATACGATGTGTACATGTGTATACGATGTGTACATGTATATACTGTAGTCATATGTATACGCTGTAGGCATGTGTATACGCTGTAGTCATATGTATACGTTGTAGTCATGTGTATACGATGTAGTCATGTGTATACGCTGTAGTCATATGTATACGCTGTAGTCATGTGTATACGCTGTAGTCATATGTATACGCTGTAGTCATGTGTATACGCTGTAGTCATGTGTATACGATGTGTACATGTATATACTGTAGTCATATGTATACGCTGTAGGCATGTGTTTACGCTGTAGTCATATGTATACGCTGTAGTCATGTGTATACGCTGTAGTCATGTGTATACGCTGTAGTCATATGTATACGCTTTAGTCATGTGTATACGCTGTAGTCATGTGTATACGCTGTAGTCATATGTATACGCTGTAGTCATATGTATACGCTGTAGTCATATTTAAACGATGTAGTCATATGTATACGCTGTAGTCATATGTAAACGATGTAGTCATGTGTATACGCTGTAGTCATATTTAAACGATGTAGTCATGTGTATACGATGTAGTCATGTGTATACGATGTAGTCATATGTATACAGCATATTCAAATGTAGTCATATAAAAAACAGTCATATGTATACGTTGTAGTCACATTTGTACAGTATAGTCATATGGAGTCATGTGCATACGCTGTAGTCATGTATGTACACGATGTAGTCATATTTAAACACTGTATTCATATGAAGTCATATGTATACGATGTAGTCCTACGTATACGTTGTAGTCATGTGTATACGCTATACTGATGTGTATACGCTGTATAGATATGTCTATACACTGAATTCATATGTAGTCATGTGTACACAAGTCATGTTTATACACTGTAGTCATACGTATGCGCTGTTGTCCTGTATATACTATATACATACATGTGTGTAGCCTTAAGAGTCGCATTACGTCATTACCTTCCTGGTTTCGTTTCTACATAGTGAGTATGAAGACATACATTCGTCACTTTTCAACAATATTAAATATTTTATTTTTCAGTAATCAGTTCTATTCTGATTGATATTAGACACAGCGACCTCCACTCTATCACACTTAATATTTATGAATGTATTTTTTTCAGAACGATCTTCCACTTGCAGCTATATAATTACAGTCTCCAGATGAATGTTTTTGTTATTATTTTGGTATAGATGATGTAGAAAACCAGGATTTGATCCAAATGGATTACATATGGAATGTTTGTATTCACGTTTACCGTGCAGTACTGAAAATAAAAATAACGGACCATATCGTGGAAGAAAAGACAATAAAGATACTAACGGATTTCAATTGAATTGAATGTTGTTTAACGGCTCATCAACACAGTACAGGTTATTTAGAGAGAGGGGAAGGATACATAGGAATCCGGGAACCTGCCCAACTCTTATTATCGAATAGATTTCTATGGTTCTTTAACGTGCTCGGATGATAGACCGATACACAGGACCGCCCGGTTTACGTCCCCGTCCGACGGACGAGGCTAAGGAAAAGTGTCTTGCCCAAGAACACACCGACGGAACTCAGTGGCACCACGGAGGATTGAACCCGGGGCCTCCGGTTACAAATCCGCCGCGCTACCGACTGCGCCACGCCAGCCCTCGTAACGGATATCAAAAAGGTGTGATGTGAAATAAAACTTGTCTGCTGTGGGTAGAATGGTAACACTTCTCCCTGGAACTTGGACCTGGCTTGAGCCCTGAATTCGAATGAAATGAATAAGTCTTCATAGAACAACGTAATATATGTATACTCCTCATATTAGAAACACATCTACGCCAAGAATGCCCCAATATATCATGTATCTTTGGCCTATGGCCTTTGCATTGTGGATCGTGAGAAAGATACTAGTTCGCATGTTTACGCCGGTATTGTTACAACGGAGTTTCTTAATTAAACTGCACATTTGGTGTACATAACAAATGAATGAGTGAAATGGGGGTTTACTTCCCGTTAAATCACATCATGTTAGGTTATATTGGGACAGCAACATCAGAGGGGGATGACAAAAACGAACCAGAGTACGAATATAGAACTGACAACATCGAATATTTAGATATTTTGTCCTAAACAGACTTAACTTTAGTATGTTTACGTACCTCCAACAAAAAACGTACATCGATATATCTTAGGATGACGAAACAATAAAACGGTACTTTCCGTGTTTGCTCAATTTTAAGATTGTTTGGATCATTATGTCCTTTTCTGGGACTCCGTTCCCAAGTCTGAACAAGTCGGAGACTGTACTATCTTCTTCCACTGCTACTCCCCCACCCGCTGCCCCATATTCCTACGCCTGTGGATCTACTACTCCCGCACCCGCACCCCCATATTCCTACGCCTATGGATATATAATGTTTGCGCTTTGACATTTCGCCATCGTTTACTGTTTCGTATATCTACTCAAATTACGCGTGAGACTTTATCTATATCGACAAAAATTGACATTTGCGATAACACGATAACATTTACATAGATAGTTTTGGATAGATAAATATCAGATAATACTTACTGTTTTGTTATTGTGTACTGAATGACAAAATAGAGAACTTGACAGTGTTTATATTCGTGTTTACAGAAGGCACCATTGTGATTTTTATATTACAAAATGTACTCCGCAGTGACTATATTTTGGACAGTGTTGATTCCGAAATAATTTACGTTTACTTAAATGGTTTTACAAGAAGTTACTCTTATACACGGTGCCGCCAACAAAATAGAAAAGGACGCATTCTTAAAGGATTCAAGTGAGTACTTCGTAATTACATTAACACATAGTTTACCATTAAAGAAACTAATCCGCCGAAAAAAACGGCAAAATTATACTACAAAACCGATTATCAAAAACTCTATCCAGGTTTTGAAGTCATATAATAATGTATATGTGCCGGTTAAACGTATAATTTTTTCCGGATTCTTAAAATACCTGTGATGAAATATGCTTAAAATGAATTATGAGTTGGTAACTCTTAATGCGACGCTCCAGTTTTGGCGTTTGTTCTGGCTGGTTATCGTCAGCAGGTTTAAAAACGATGTACCGTAAAATGTGGCTGTTGTTGGCTACATTAAGAGGTTTGCAATGTATCGGTTTGGAACGGTCAAATAGTATTCGTTGGTATATCGTTACACATAGCCTATGAACGGTCAATGCTTGCATTAAACCATGACAGTCCGTGTACTGTTACAGGTGAAATATGACACTGAATTAGGACTCTTCGGTATATCGTTATATACCGGTTTGAAACTCCCAAAGATTAAAAAATATTAAAAAACATATATACATATCGAATTTGAACAGTCAACCATTGAGCCATGCCTGTCTGTTAATTGTTATATACCGACTAGAGGGAAATATTACATTATACCAGGACTCTTCGGTTTATCGTTATATTAAGATTACGTTGAGCCATGACCTGTTAGTATTATGTTAGGTAGCGCCGTGGTGTAATGGTTAGCATCGCGGCTTAGTAACCCAGGGATCGTGCGTTCAATCCCAGCCAGGACCGAATTTGGGTTAATTAACGAAATATTTCATAAAAGTATTTCCTACCTTACCAGTCCTTCGGATGAGACTTTAAACCGAGGTCTGCTCGCTAAAATGCTTCGTGCAATACAGCGAGGATAAATAAACGCTTATACACACAGTATTATGTTATATATCGGCTTGAAACGGTCAAATATTTCATTGAGACCGATTCAGGCAGCTATTAGGAGAATGATTTAATGGTATACTACAGTGAATGCAACTGTCACGAGATATCAAACAAACTAAACAACACATGCCACGTGCATCGTGCCAAGTGGGACTAGCATACTCTTCAAACAGAATAAGTATATTTGTCTGATTCGTGATAATATGGCAGGTTAAAACCATGTGCAACAGTGTCTTTCATGCGTATGCGATATATGCCAATTCCCTGAGTATGTATACCATGTCTGCATTATTAACTGGGTCTAATTAGCTTAATTCACGTAGGAACTGACCTAATTCAAGGTCATACGCCTGCCTCAAAGAGCGTTACTAACTAACTAGACGCTTTTCTATATTGTGTGCAGATCTTTAGACGCTTGATGAATGAAGCGTTTAATCGAGTATTCTTTCACGGAAAGCTTGTGTTCATAGATTCTTTCGATTGGAATCAATTTGTAATACTGGATATATCGATCCAATAGGCACTTTGTCCTACAGAGTTTATAGCTATAATTCTTTGATGGTTACAACATACGGATGTTTACTAACGAAGAGATACAATTACAAAGACGGGAATTGGGGCAGGTTGAATGATTCGTAAAATTGGAATCAATTATCGACACTTTTGCATGAGGATTTAATAGATCTAGTATCATCTGTAACTCGTCGGAGTAGGGTTGGTTGGATGGTTGTAGAGTTTATGGAGATTGAATAAAACAATCACATTAAGAATTTTTACATATCTCGGACGGCAATCCCGCCTTACGCATGCCAGTTGTTGACTTAATACTCCCTAATCAGAGTATTTTTAAATAATTGGCATGATCATTATACTCTTAGCCTCGGTATGTTCAAAGATGAATTTGTGTTCGTCATATATTTGCAAAGAGGTAATACGATAGTATCTACACTGTAAAAAGAGGATGGTAACATTACACCAACATGCTGTAATGTTTCCTCACAAGTCTGCATGCATAGTTACACTACAGAGTTTGGAGTAATGTTTCCCTAAGCCTTCAAGGCAACGTTTCCCCATCTTCGGTGTACGTTTCCCTACACTGTAAGGTAACATTACACCACAATGGGTGGCAGCTCAGCTGTCACCCATGTTGGTGTAATGTTTCCTCACAAGTCTGCAGGCATACACTACAGAGTTTGGAGTAATGTTTCCCTAAGCCGTCAATGCACGTTTCCCCATCTTCGGTGTGACGTTTCCCTAAGCCATGTGACTTCACTCTCTATTATTGTATATATATATACAGCCATCTCATTTAGAAAGGTTTTACTCCTAACTTATAAGTGAAACAAGATAAAAGTTGCACTGATATTGCAGAAACAATTCCTCTAACACGAATAAAGAAATAAAACACTAAAACGTGTGTGACATTTCATTTATTTTCGTTTTTGTTTCCTCAAAGTGTTGATTTTCACCAAGACTAGTGTTATATAGAGTTTAACACTAAATTTAGTGTTAAGATTACACCATTTTTGGCTTATTCATACACACACTTTTTACAGTGAGTTTATATGTGTATGCACCTTTTCCCTGAAAATACCTTTCTAGGTCTGCAAAAATAGGTTGAGATTGTTTGCATGTACTATATAAAACATTCTAATGCAATTTAAGTTTGTCGAAAGCTGAAAGCTGAGGCGGCTGGTGGATGAACGCATTCTGAATACATTACATCGTCTACAACAATACATATGTAGTGTAGATATACGATGCAGATAATATATTATATACGAAGGCGAATTGTATACCTCTTTATACCTCTGCTAATCAAAAGTACAATTAATTTCAATGGTCACTGTAACACGTGTTGCCTGAACAAATGTTGATTTTAAAGCTACAGAGTCCCTATATCAATCGATTTCTTCTTTGTAAGCGTGTCTTTATTTGTAACTTTATGTTCACCAGCTCATGTCGAAATCGGGTATTTAAGCGAGCAAATATAGCGCAGGAAATAATTTACTGTATATACATCGACCAGTGCACATCGTACCTATACACAGGTAATAGTAATTTTTACAGAAAAAAAAGTTAGCTTCTTTCGGGGCTCGAACACACGACCTTTTGATTTCAAGACCGGTGCTCTATCCACTGAACTACAACGCTACTTGAGAAAATAGTATACTAACTACCATATATTATGAGGCAAAATAACATATTTGAACGCAACTAAAAATGGATCAATAAATATGCAATCCATATTGTCGCACGTGTAAATTAACATTGCCTGGTGTAATACTGCATCTTATCAATATGAAACTAATACTTCGCCTCAAATCAACCATATCTCGACTTAGTGTTATTTAGCGCTTGATGAGTTTGTGTGCGCTCCCATGTTATTACGTAATGCCCATTTAGTGTTAAAAATGCTACAAGTACCACTAAATAGCAGTGGTCTAGAGGTTCAGCGTACATCTTTCAAATCTTACAAGTGCAAGGCTGTGGTTCAAATCCCGTTCCAGGCAACTATTTTATTATCACATATATTCTGGAGCCGTATATTTATCGATGTAACCTGTACGGAGGCTAAATAAAAAATATGAAATTGTACGTATCGATTTCTCCTTATATACCGACTTTTGGGGTGTTCGTCGATTTGAAACTACTTCACACGTGACTCATTCATATTCATGAGTTATTACCAGTTAAAATAGGGACTGTACTGCTTTAAGCAGTCACGTAATCTGTAGTTCAACTCTGTTAATTATTAGCGAATTATAACGATTCAATCAACATGCATTTTACGACAAAATGTGAAGGTAGCAGTTGTTATAATCGGCACGTGTGAACTGCGCCAGATTTTCTGTTACCGTTAACGGTTAATTAATCTGGGTTTGCTGTAACACGTAACACGTAACATGCTTTAAACAGATTTGAAACTAAAACCCGCGGCTACTTTTAGCGTATATGACATTTGACGAGCTATTTAGGATAGATGACGCGTCGAGGCCATGGCCATTGCTTGTTAAAAACTGCCTCGTCTATTTCCGTAACCCGATAATCAGATGTTATTTGTTTCTATAAATATTTCTGTATGAAACGCAGTAGTCATGATGTTTTTCTTACTTATATTTTCGCCAGAATGGTCCCAATATTTAGCTCCCCTCGATACGCCCTTGCATTTTCATTAATCTAATAAGATAGGTGTACCAGACTGCAATCCAAACTACAAATAATTGACGCTATACATCCTTCAATTATTGACAGGATATTACTATTTAGGCTAATGTAACACAACCTACATGGTGTTCGTGTAACAATACACCTCGTTTCTTGATCTGCTTGTAATATTAGACCCCTTGCATGGTCTTCTTACAACAAACCTTTCAATATATTGTATCTGACATAAACACATATAGTAACTGACCGGTAAAACTTTGCGTATAGAAGGAGATGCTGAAATATATATTTGCAAATTGCTCCATTTTGTGGCCTCCAGAAAATCGAAAATTGCATATCTAACTGTTTTGCAATATTTTATTTAAATTTAAACAAATCAAAAACGTCTGCAAAAATAGGATATTCTAATATATATTCAAAAATGTATTGAAGTGGTTTAACAGGACCAAATCCTTCCTTATACTGCACCAACAGTTATGGATTTTTGTCAGTCTTGTCAAGATGGTTATTAATATTGTGTTTTAAAGCGAGGATCAAAACACGCATGAGTTATTAATTTTTCAAACATTTAAACCTTTTCTGAACGCCGACATTTTGAAAGGATAATTGCTGTGAAATTGTATTAAATTATTAAATAGTATAGACCATAGAGTTTCTCTCACGACCCATAATCAATTTAATAATACATCAGGGCATATGTAGTGCATGTTAAAAACCTGACATTTCACGGCCACGTACCGTTTTGTATATTTATCTCACATGGGTCGCTTATAAAAATACTCTGACCTTTAGGAATACTTTGTCTAATTCACCAATAATGACATTTGCGATATGGCAGATATCACCGTGTGTATTTTAACCTGTAAACAAGTGTACATTACACTGTTTCCATATAGATTATCGTATAGATAATTCGAGCGGAAATGTCAGCTCATTGCGCTTTGGAGCTACAGACCTCTGTCTCTGGTTTCGCTCCACTGCTGACGTCATCCTTCATTTCATCTTCCTCTGAGGTTGCTTTTCCAAGATGCTATAACTGGACGCAAACTCCCATTTCATTGAATGTTTGCACTGCTGTCGGACTTGATTTGAAGTATTGATTGGTTTGTTGTCAAAAATTCGCATTTACCTCAAAACAGAATTCACGATTTGGACTGCACCATATGTATTAGCAATCAAAATAAATTGGCTGTATATGGTGGTATATGCACTGTCTTCATGGAATATCTATCTGAATGACGGTTTGCGGATTTTTCTTAGGCGCAGCCATTTCCTTTCTTTGAATACTTTAGTATCTATTTTAAAAGTAAAAGTATCTACTGGAACGGAAAGAGATTGACACTAATGCACAACAGAGTCTGGATTTGAAAATAGACTGCTCCACAGCTGACAATGAAAAACGGACATGCGCAGTGCAACAGTCTAGATTTGAAAAGTGATTATACTTCCGTTGTAAATAAAGTGTTAATTCGCTAGATATTACAATCACTGTTTAATAACAGATTCGTCAAATTCAAGTGAAAAAGATGAGAATGACGGTTAACATTTATTTTGAGCTCGAGGAGCAAGGGGGAGAGGAGTGTGGAGCTAGACAGTTGTGACTAATTAAATATGTAAGTTACTGATTAATCAAGGTTATAGTCATGTTTGGATACCATACGCGGATCGATGATTTTTCGCAAGGTGGAGGGAGTCAAACATAAATATCCAACGTTTTTTTAATTATTACAAATTGTTATGGGTTGTTGTTGTTTTCCAAATATGGCGGAAATCAGTGTCCTGTTTTATTAAACGTATTACGCCTCAACATTTTTAAAAATCGTTCATTTTGTTCATTTTTGTTTCACATAAGCATTCAATGTAGACGCTTATGTTTGCACGTAGTGCATAGATATTTCATGTATATGAAAGTGAAATGAAATCACGTTTATTTGAAAAGTGTTATAGTGAAGCACTTAAAGAAATTGATTTACGATCAAAATGGTCGTTAAGTTGTTTCATAAAACGCGGCCCAGGTCTGCACCCTATCATCGACTCCCCCCATCCCCACCCCACCCCAACACCACCCACCCAGTTAATCCGTGCCCCTTGATAACATAATACATTTGCGTGATAACATATTAATACATATGCGTGATACATGCACAACACCATTCATTCTTTATCGCATGCCTGAGAGTACTTTCTATTGTCCAAAGTCGTATGTATGTATACGATATATTCAGTACAGGAAAAGGAAAGTGTACAGATATTTCGTATAACGGCACACTTTTCAAAAAGTCAAAAAGTGTGCTGTTGTACCAGATAGCATACAAGGGGGCGTTCCTAGCGATAAAACAGTTAAAGAATATCCAACTTGGTGTTAGACGCATATATCATGAAAAGATCTCGGCTTACGTCTCGAAATATTTCATGATATATGCTCGTAACCCCTCGTTGGACTTTCTAATACTTATTTATAGCAATTGCCCTGTAAATACTAATTGTGTATAATCACATATGTGCGCTAATTGCCATGTAAATACTAATTGTGTATAATCACAAATGTGCGCTATCGAATATGACCTTACTAGGTTAGAAAGGAAATGTCGATGTTCTGCATCAAACTATTATTGTATAAATGATAAATCCTGATTTAATAGTTTATTTGCGTCTCATTGTTTACAAATATGCATACATATACATATTATTTCATACATAAAACATGAATTGTAAACACCATTCTAAAAGAATTACAGGAGACGATATTGTTGCACATTAACATGTAACATTCAATAATTCATATCAAAGCATAATTATCGTTTTGGCCTGTACATGATAATACATTTAATGTGATAAGAAGTGGACAACTATTGTTAATCAATCTTATGAGTATCACATATATGATACTCAAAGTTTAAAATGCCATTAAAATGAGTTTGGGTAAACTGTAAAATTTGTAAATAAGCACCGGGAAGAATCCACCTAATACGCGCAAATAAAAAATATTAAAAGATCCGTTATCACATCAGGTCACACCTGTTATGAACTGATTAACAATAACTGTCCAACAATAAATAAAACACAGTACATATTAGTCGTCTAATTAAAACAATGTAACATTATTTATACAGATAAGAATTTCTAGTTTGTAAAATTCCATAACAGGTTTTGGCACACACTCTTACCATTCCCTGGTTGGAAAACAATATTTCAATTTTGTTTTCTAAATCGTTTAAAGTATTAAAATCAGGACGAATCGTACAAGCTTTGCTAACCAAAGCCTCTCTAATATCATTATACAAACTGCACATAAGAATAGCATGCATTTTATCCCCAACACCTGTCTTACATAGTGGGCATACACGATCATTTTCTTCAATGTGTACATATCGCCCTGTCTCTAATTGTAAAGGTGCAACACCGCATCTACATACACCTTGCAGATGCAAAGGTAATATAGCTTTGCAATAATTCTCAGTACAATACTCTGTCTTCAATACTTTATATGTTTTTAACTTGTTACGACCGTTGTTATTAATACCTGTAACTCTATTTATGCATAGTTGCCATTCCTCTGCATGTTTATTCATCATAAAGTCAACTACGGAAACAATAAATACATATTTGGATGGAGTAAATCGAAAATCAATGCTGTCAAGACTGCTTTTAACGCTATAACACCAGTTTTTACACGATCTATTAGTCTTATCATTACGCGGTCCCGCCTTAATTCCATTAAGTGACGCGAAAGCTTATATAAGCAGGATTTTATAAGGGATATATCGACAATAAAACATGTTTAAAAATGTTTTTTACTGAAAAATGTGATAACTTGTTAAAAAGTGCCTATTAAATGTTTTAATTTTACAATATGCAAACTTTTTAAGCCGAAATTTAGTGTTTTTTCATACCTCAGCCCACCCCGATTTCACTTCTTGGAGAAGGGGTTGGATTGGGTATGAAAGTTAATACTCGGATCAAGTCAAGATTCGGGCGATTGGAATTAATTTGTATAGATCCATTTCAAACTGTGTTATATATAAGAACATATGTTTATTGTGTTTTTGTTCCGGGTTTCTGCGCTTACAGCTTTTGAAATGATATAATGGCATACACTGAACGACTTTAAAAACGCAACAGGGAAATAAACTAAGATAAGTGACATATTTCAATAGAAATTAAATTTTAATTTCATCTATTCTATTTAACAATATCTACAGTTAATTTTCTGAAAAATTTATTCAAATTAATCAACAATAAACCTGTTAAATTCAGAGCATAACAGCACGACCCCTAAAAGCAAAAGTCACAAAACTCGGTATATCCCAATGTCAGGCGTGCATTGTCGCTAATGGTGGATATCGTGACCTTTGTTTTTGTGGGTAGTACTGTTATATTTTGAATTTAACAAGTTTAATGTTGATCAATTTAAATGAAATTTTCAGCAATTCTTCTGTATAAATGGTTAAATAGAATAGACGAAATTAAAATTTAATTTCTATTAAAATATGTCAATTATCTTACTTTATTTCCCTGTTGCGTTTTTAAAGTCGTTCAGTGTATATACATGTATAACTTTCCCACTGGAAATAAGCCAGTCTGGCTTTTTGGTCTATCCCTAGGCAGAGATATCTTTTTCTCCATTTCGGCATAGATAACATATTCAGTAACAGGGTCAGTGTATTTAAAATAGACTGTGAAATCCAAAAAAATGTATATATGGATGATTGGATACTATATGCTTAAAATTGTGTTTCTTTTAATAATGTCTTTATATGTACATTTAGCCTGAAATAAAGAATAATCAATACATCATGTAATATTTATAAATAAAGAACTAAATGACATAGCTAAGTAAATAACCAACAGTTTCATGACTGCCATTTACGATCAGGACGTATGTACAAGGCACATAAAAAGATATACTTTAACCCATGATAAAACTACTGGAAGAATCTGTTACCGTGTTTAGCTGGCAGTAAGAGCAATAACTACGAATTTGCACTAGCTTTATGAAAGTATGTAAGTATATGTATTCATACAAAACAAAGTACTTATAAATAACCACATTCTTAAAACGCACAATCTCATTAAAATCAGACCCTTTATCACGATACGATACTCTACACTACAATGCGGAGAGTATCAAAGCGTAATTAGAATATGATTTTAATGAGATTGTAACGCGCATAGTTAGAAGTAGAAGTATTATATTAAGATACGTTGTTAACCGTTTTATAGTTCTTGTTAAGTTCTTCGTTTGCCGTTATAATAGTTTTGTAAGTATGTCGTTACCGTTAAATAATTGATTATGATTAATCAGAACACGTGTTGTCCTAAATATGTGACATCAATAATAATAATAATCATAACGAGGTCTTGCTTAAGCCATCAGGGCGATACTAGGCTTAATCAAAACCTCATTATGGCTCGCCAGTTATATAAATTTGCATTTGTTTTTAATTACTTCATAGTGTATCATGTTTGATTTAAACATATTTGATTTCACATGATTTTACAACATAACACATTAGAAGAAAAGTGATTAGAACGAAAGTAAAATACGTATGATTTTCTTCTCCGAGGTACGATTATAATTGTACACAACCGATGGCATGTCAGTTATTTGATATGTGTGTAATAGAAATTCTGAAGTACGAGTATGAGCAATGAATAGTGCGAACTAAACTAGTTTATACGTATTCCATAACAGTTTATTTAAATAAATGAAAGAAACATAAGATAGCAGAGTAATAAGGTATATAAAACGAAAGAAGAAAAAATGAACAACTTGAAATGTTAAATCAAGTAGAAGAGAATACAATTTAATTGTCATTGTATCATCGTTGCTTGAAATGGGGTTAAACGAGGATTGACACATGGATCCGAAGTGGGTTTTGGGAGTGAATCGCCGTATTCTAATACAGGTCTAATATAGGACGTATAGATGGTTTCTAGAGAAACTCTATCAAGTTTAAATTTAAGTTTTCGCTTAATATAAACCTTTGACATGCTTTTGATTTGATATATTTAACGTGCTTGTGTCAGGATAGATCATTCGGCAGACAGACACCGAGGTGCTTATTGTCTTGAAATTCAGTTCTCATTTGATCGTAAATGAATACAGGTGGATGGTTCAGGGGTGTGCGTTTTATGAAATTAACCTTGCGTGAAATAAGGAGAGATTTGGTTTTGGATGGATTAAATGTTACTAGACATCGATCTGCCCAATTTGATAGTTTTAGTAGATCAGAATTAAGTGTATTTGCAGTAGAGACTGGATTATCTGCAACAGTTAAATAGGCCCGTGTCATCTACAAAAAGACGAATGCTTGAATTGATGTCTATAACAATATCATTAATGTAGAAAAGGAGTAAAAGAGGCACTAACATGGAGTCTTGGGGAACTCCGGCTTTAATTTTATTCCAATACGATTGTGTACGAGTACGACAACGCGTTGTTTTCTGTCAAGTCCGTCGTGTAAAACACGATCAAAGGCTTTGCTAATATCGCTGAAAATCGCCCTTATTTACCTTCCAGAATCTAGAGCTTATCCAGAATAAGTTTTGCATACTGTTTAATTGTTGAGTCACCTGGAACGAATTAAGGCAGCAATGCAGACAAGGTGTGATTTGTTTCAAAGAAGTTGAATACGTGTTTAAAACTGTTTTTTTCTAAAACCTTTTGAACACAGCTAAGAAGTGTTATAGGTCTGTAATTGGACACGATTGATTGGTCTAAAGATTTGAAAATTGAACAAACAGGCGCTTATTTCCAAGTTAATGGCACTGTTTGTAAAAGTATCAATTGAGCACCTATAACCTGTGATATTTTCTCTTTTAATATAATATGTTACTGTTTAGTGTTATCTGTGTTTAGAATCGATAACACTTAATAGCTCCTTTAAAATTAAAATCCTATAAAACGCGATATTTTCTCGTTTAATATAATGTTGTTGAAGAAATAACGTCTCCATAATACTATTCATGGACACCGCCTATTTCATCGATTGAATAAGCTGCTCACATAACGAATGTTTATAAGAGCTTTAAATTTGTTATTACCGCGGAAATCCCGCCTTATGCCTGGCGGTTCTTAACTTAATGCTCGTAACTAATAACACGTAAGTGTCTGTGTGAGAATAGTTTGTATCATTATGCCTTCATAATCGTCTATATCAGGCTGCTTGTCTTCAAATAATGATTAATACCTGTTTTTGTTCTAAGGATGATTAATACGATGTTCTTGCTAGCCTTACGTAATGCGACGAAGCAGAAGTAGTATTTTAATATTACTTATGTCTCGGTTGTGTATGATGTTTCTGTCTTCAACAGGCGCCCACCTACAAGTTCCTAATCGGCTTAGATAATAAAATAAATAAAATATTGTTAGTGCTACGGTTTCGAACATAGTTATTTGAACACACACAACTTGAGCTTTTGTAGTTTAGCTGGTAGATCTCAGGACATATGTTTGAAGGGACATACAATTACAATTTACAATTTTATTGTTTATTAACGTGTCACATATAAAATTACATATCTACATACATCACAGTATAATTTAAATGTTTTTATATCCAGCCGTGTACACGACTTAAGAGACACTGAGATTACATTATGTACACATAATTTTCACTTTTAGAATGATCATACATCAGTTAAGTTTAAAATATATAATAACAATTAATAAGACTAAGTAACTATAGAAACATATAATAAAAATTGATAGATAAATAAAAATAATACAAGTTACGAAAGTGTTCTTTTGAAGAAGATTATTGATATAATCACTGTCACAAGTTTCATGAACACAATGTACATCGTGTGTTAATCAGTATCGAAACTGGTGCATCCATGTTTAATCAGTCATTAATTTGAAATAAAACAACTACATTTACAATATTTTAGAGAATTGTTTTTTTAAGTAAAATCCGATATGCCGTGGACTGATTAACTCTTATTGCTGATATGTTTTGTTTAAAAAGAAAAAAATCAAAAGTTAAGCAGTTATACATCACAATTATAAAATTGATTTTACAGCTGAAGATATCGTTTTATATATGTGTATGTTTCTTCTGCGTAGCATCTGAAGAAGACAATTGGCTATACCAATTACAAAAATCTGCCTTCATTAAAAACATAATCTAAAAACAATGGTTCTAAGTTATATGCAGTATTAAAAAGATGAAACGTATATCGCTATAAAAATCACATTCAATTAAAAAGTGTGTTTCATCTTTAAGAGACATTGTATTACAGTATTGACAAATTCGGTCATTTACAGGAGTTTTTGGTTTGATATAACGGCCAGTTGGCAACTTGCTATGACTAATGGGAGATTACATGATCTAAACGCAAGGTTGGTCTCGACTCATATTTACCATAACATAAAATTCAACATTAAGTTCCTTTTTATAAGTCCTGTATGTTCGTAGTTTAATACCATTATCCGCATCTCTACCGTTGCTCAAAAGGCTTGTACTCCAATTGTTTCTGTCTATTTCTAATAACTTTTCTTTTGCTTTCCTAATGTATACTGCATACTGTCATATGTGGTACGTATAGAATAAGCTACTGAGGGGGATTTTCAAAGCCATACGTGTCGAGTTAATAGTTAATGTGTTTTATTTAGGTGTACGTTCATTTTGTTACTATTGTTTTGAAGCGGCTTGGTAGGTTATTGCGCTTTGGAGCTACGTACACCATACTTCATCTCATCTCCTCTGAGGTTGCTGCATCAATAGAGCCTAGAATAATGCGATAACTGGACATATACTCCGATGTCATTGATTTGTTACACTGTTGTTGGACTTAAAGATAACTTGAAGTATTGCTTGGTTGCATTTACATCAAAACTGAATTTAAGATTTGGACTGCGCCATATGTATTAGAAATCATAATATATTAGTTTTATATGCGCTATCTTAGAGGAATATCTGTTTATGACGATTTAGGCGCAGATGCTTCCATTCTGTAAATACTTTACTGTCTTTGTTAAACCTAGAAGTTTTTGCTTGTATGGAAAGAGATCGACAATAAGGAATTAGAGAATCTGGATTTGGAATGTGATTATTCTGCCGTTTTAAATACAGTTTTAACTGTGCTGACATTGAAATCACTGTTTATTAAAACAGTATTTGTGAAATCCAAGCGAACAATATGAAACTGATGGCTGATTTTGTTGTTTTTTTAGCTTTACGAGTAGGGAAAGAGAAATGTGAACTTTGGACAGTTGTGACTAATTACATATGTAAGTAACTGATTAATTCAGGTTATGTTCAGGTACCCTATTTTTCGAATAGGTGATGGGATTCAACGTACATATCCACTTGAATTATTATAAATTGTTTATCCGTTGTTTTTTTTTTTTTTTATATTTCATGAGACACTAGTTCTGCACGCCATCCCCATGATAACATAATACGTTTGCGTGATACGTGCTATACACTTTTAGCTATATTCGTAGCAGTTGCCTGGTACTTCATTTCTGCATAACTAATTGTGTATAATTAGCTTGTGCGCTATCGAATATGACCTTACTTGTTTCAGTAGTAAATGTCGATTTTCCGCATCAAACTATTATTATATACAGGAGTATCCGTTACAAATAGCGTAACAACGAGTGTTCTTGCAATTCAATCTTGTATTGAATGTAATTAATTCATATCTATCGAGTTCAAATTGTGTTATGTATGCGAACATGTGTTCATGGTATTTGTGTTCCTGGATCCTCCGCTTATAACTTTTAAAATACTATACTGACTGACATACTTGATTAGAAATAGGGAAAGTTGGCTTTATGGACTATCTTTAAAGTTCTTCGGCCATGTTCTGTTTCATGAACATGTTTATATTTATTTAAATCGAAATCATTACACAACAATAGAAATTTACAATTCACACATTGCAATATCAGTGAAAAGCGAGAATAAGATTTTATTTGATGACGTAGAAAACGTTGAACAAGTAAATTAATCCACAGGTAAACGTACTTATCAATTATCAGGCAATAGTTGTGCAGCTATACAATTCAGATTTACCTCATTACGCAGTGGTAAAAGTAGTATCTACGTCATGCCAATAATACTTATTTTTACAAACAACTTAGTAGCGGTTTTAAATATGTTTCTGTCCGGGACTATCAAGAAATGTTCGCATGATGTTTAAGAGTTAAATTTGTTAATTGATAATACTACAAAATGGGTGGCCTTTCATCTATAAGCAAACATATGTTTTTGTCTATATCCGTCTCGTTCAAATATTTTGTAACAGATATTTCGATAGACTTTGAAATGCAAATACTGTATGATATTGACATATGTGATATATGAAACAGTGTGATATGTGAAACAGTGTGATATGTGTGATATGTGTGATATGTGAAACAGTGTGATATGTGAAGCATTGTTTGTGGTGTTAGCTTGATAATCTGTACTTAAAACTGTGATTATTTTAATAATGTGTTTGTATGTACCTTAAGCCTGCAATAAAGAATAAAGCATTCATTAAATAGAATTGGATTTTATAGTCGCTCCAACAGCTAAGGTCATATGGCGACTTTTCCAGCTTTATACATTTATAAATGAAGAACTCAAATTACGTTGTTAAATAAATAACCAATAAACGACTATTTACCACGAGGACGTATACGAGACCCGTGAAAATATATAGAGATTATTTAACTGCTGGGATCGATTATAGAGAAATCCTTCACGAGATGATAGGTGTGTTTATTTTACGAACGAGCGGAAGCGAGTGATTGAAAAACAACACACGCCTACCATCGAGTGAAGGATTTCCATATAATCGATCTCAACAGTTAAATAATCTTCAGCGATTTTGAATATTCTTTCACTGAGAAATACCAATCTTTCGCCGATAAAAATGTAATAAATGCTTTTAACCAAGATAAAACTAGAAGTATATATTGCAATTTTTAGCTGGCAATAAGCGGTGACTAAAAATGTGTACTTGCTTTAAGTATTGGTACTTATATACAAAGTACTTATAACCATATTCTTAACAAGCATAGATAGAAGTAAGAGCATTATATTAAGATACATTGTTAACCGTTTTATAGTGTTAGTGGCACTAACGTTTTCAGTTATAATAGTTTTTTTTAAGTATTTCGTTACCGTTAAATAACTGATTATGATAAAGCGGAACACCTGTTGTCCTAAATATGTGACATCAATTTGATAGCGATAACAGGCTTAATCAAGACCTCGTTATGGCTCGCCGTTTATGGCCTTGAATTAAAGAAAATTGCTACATTTTGTCTTGTCTGCACTCTAGAGCCTTTATTTTGCATCCTACCGTATAATTTCACTGCATTTCAAAATGTATCCCGACGAAGCACGTGTATACTGTTTATAGAAATAACTAACTCCGATCACAAAAATAACTAACTGCGACTTTGAGTTATGGCGTCAATAACGTGTTGGTGACGTCGACGTCACCCACCCATAACGCTAAATAAAGCGTATAATTCTGGTTAAAAGCATACACAATCATATTAAAAATGTAATAAATAGATTAGAATTTACAATTGAGAACCTTTACAACGTGATATTTTCTCTTTTAATATAATAAGTTACTGTTTACAGGGGTCAAGCCAGACTCCAAAAACAGGGGGAATTGACTTCTCCCTTCAGTCAAAACTGGGAGAAGTTTTTCAAAAACGTTAGTGTTAACCTGGTTCTGAATCGATAAAAACTAAATAGCTTCTTTAAGATTAAGAACCTATAAAACGTGATATTTTCCCGTTTCTCGTTGTTGTTGTTGTTGAAGAAAAAACGTTTGTATGGTACTAGCCATGGACACCGCCTATTTCAGGTTTAATTCCACTAAATCAGCTGGATGTGCTTGCCTGGTGCAGCCGAAAGTAGTTCTGTATTAAAGAGTGCTAATCTTTTTTCCCTTTAAAATCTTTTTTTAGTTCAATTTCCTGTTAATTTTTGGCTGTAACTGTATTCTACGGTGTACTGTTAGGGCCATGTTAAGAATACAGTTACAGACCTAGGTCGATGATCGATGGTAAGATGTGATGGTCGATGGTAAGATGCGATGGTCGATGGTAAGATGCGATGGACCATCGACCATCGCATCTTACCATCGACCATCGCATCTTACCATCGACCATCGCATCTTACCATCGACCATCGCATCTTACCATCGCATCTTACCATCGACCATCGCATCTTACCATCGACCATCGACCTGTACATTTTTCCACGGTAATCGTGAGATGTTGATCAGCATGATAATTGATAAGTCGATGGTCGATGGTCGATGGTAAGATGCGATGGTAACAGTACACCGTAGTATTCTGGACATGTTGTTGATATTTGAAAAGGGAGCTCATCATGTTTTTGACAGTTTGTAATATAAATTTCAGAAGTGAAAGTAGACAGGGTACGAAATTGCAAGGGGAAAAATAGCTTTGACCTTTGACCCGGTGTTAGTATACAACTGAAGAAATGTTTCTTAGAAGGTATTAAACCCCCTATTTCCTTGTTGATGTTTAATAGCAGACATGTTTATTTGCATGATAAAGTAAGTTTCCCAGAATTCTAACCAGGTTTGAGTTGTCAATATTTTAACTTATGGAAGGGCAATGGAGAATCATTTACGCTATTATGACCTTCATCGATTGAATAAGCTGCGCACATAACGAACGTTTATCAGAGCTGTAAATCTGTTATTACCGAGGAAATCCCGCCTTATACCTAGCGGTTATTGACTTACTGCTAGTAACTAATAACAGGCAATTGTCTTTGGGAGAATACTTTGTATCATTATGTCTTCATAATCGTCTATATCAGCCTGCTTGTCTTCAAAGAATGATTAATACCTGTTTTTGTTCAAAGGATGATTAATACGATGTTATTGCTAGCCGTAGGTAATGCGACGAAGCAGAAGGAGTACTTTAATATTACTTTTGTCTCGGTTGTGTATGATGTTTCTGTCTTCGAAAGGCCTACACGTTCCTAATCGGCTTAGATAATAAAAAAAATAAAATAGTGTTAGTGCTGCGGTTTTGAACATATTTTAACACACACAGCTTGAGTTTTGTATCTTCGCTGGTAGATCCGGGAAGGTATTTGCAGGGACAATGCACATAATATTATAATATGTGTATAGCAAGGACACATTCACAAGTGTTGCAAAATAATAAATGTTTTTATGGAGTGTTTCATATACGATATTGCCGAATTGTTTACGTTCATTTTGTCGAAATCGATTAATTGAGTGAACCTACGCCGCTGGACATGGTATGATGACATTAACTATAGCATGTCCACCGCCATATGCATGTCATCTTCGAGATGGTTAAAATTTTGTACTATTGATTTGTATTAATACCGAGTTCTGCTCAACTTGGGACTAGTGGGCGTGAACGGTAACAAGCATATTTCACTGCCGTTCATGAACAATCAATCAAACGGAGACTGCAATATTTCATATCTATCGTGTTCGGGCGTTTCCAAAGTTCCACTCTCATACTCTTTTTTTTATATAAGGATATGGGTTGTATTTTACGACAAATCCGAGATTTTAGCAATTCTTGTTGGTAGGCTTCTGACATTTACAAGTTCCATGCTCTGCTTTTAGTTACAATGATACAAAGGAACTACGATCAATATATATCATTTTTTATGTTGTATATTGTCCTGTTCATTAGTATTTAATTTGCTTATTTGATTTAAGTTTTGGTACAATGAGGACATACCGTGCTTTTGAGTTTGAATGCTGTGTTCTGTAGGACCATTTTCATATTTTAACAGTGTAATATGCTACGGTGTATATAATATGCTCGATTACCCGCCAGTCCTTATTACATATTGGCAAGAAATGTCATTTCACCAGTAGAAATATATTTTGACAATTGTATAAACATAGTTTCTGTAAAATTATCGGTCAATTCAATATTTTATTCCAGTGCTCATAAGTAATGTGCATATTGTGACGTTTGCTCCAAAACAATCATGACAATGCATAAACAATCCATAAATTGTATCACGGCAAACAAAGGATTTATGAACATAAAGAGACATTGTGAACAAGACAAAACGAACATTTACCTGATTTGCGAACAACGTCTTTGAACTTTGATATTGTTAAGACTAACACACCATTCGTGTTTAACGATAATGGAGCCATGTTGCTTGTAACTGAACTTCGATGGTTATTGCCTGACAGGAAACAATGTTTTAAGAATTCGAATTGCCTTTTCTATATGAGACAATTACAGAGGAATCACAAACGTCATTTCAATTAGGGTAAATTGCCTAATGGGAACTGTAGTTTGCAAAAGACCAAAGAGACTTTGACAGTCCGTTCACTTTGAACCACATTGTGACATATTATAGCGGATGGCATTTAAGTACGTAATTCAAAACGTGTGATATAACATTAGTCTTTGAATTAGTTGTCACCTTTCTGAGGAAATCGTCTTTTTGTTTAATGATTATTCCATATAAAAGCCTGCTCGGTCTTTGAAATAGTAATGGTAGATGACATTTTGGAAGATGCATGTATTATGTACATTTTATTCAAAATTGTATCATGTATCATGTGTAAATATTGCAAAATGATTCAATAACAAAATATATTTCGTTGAATTTGAAATGTAGTGAGTAGTAAGTAAGAAAAGAAGCTTACGTATATTATTTTGAAAGAGGGTACCTCAGTAAGCATATACATGTACGCATACTAAGGTAAACATTTAATACGAATACCGTTACTATATTACAATCAAACTGATGTAAATATATCGTCTTACCGATGGTGTTTTTCTGATTAACAAATATTCGTTAAATATTAAGAAAGTTATGAAGATAAAAACTACCTTAGTATAGCGCTTTTCTACAATATTTTGCCGTGAGCACGATCAAAAAGCCACGTGATTTCGCCACCCTGTTTACAAAGCGTACCGTATTGATACCTTGGCAAGCGATTGGGAATCTCTTTAAGGTCGGTTAATTGGATCCATATTATGCTATTTGATAGACTGAAGCATTGTTTTCTTTGATAGTTCTGAAGTGATATATGACATGTTTCTTGGAATAAAATGTCTATGGTTACTGCGTGATAGACAACGTTTTTCTTAAAACAATCGCCTTTTATCACTTTTTCTACATCAAACAGTAGCCCCCGAAGCCTTATAAACGGTTCCATAATGGCAAATTGTCTTTAAGAAAACTGTTTTTGTTAGAACTTGGCAGAGTTTGATCATCCCCAAACAATTTCGAGGAAGCCTTAGTCGCCACTTTGGCCGTTAGATCGTTCGTTTGTTCGTCACGCATTTCGTGTCTGTGTGATACTTTGAATTAATACATGATTTCTTTTTTAATATTTTGTAGAAATGGTTTTAATAATACGAGGAGCGTTCATTATATAATGCAACTAGCCGTCGTATTCACGTTGTGTGGAGTTTACACACGATATTTAAAATGATCTGATAGAATGAACCTTTAGTGACACTTTCTGAAAATCTTATTAAAATCAGTGAAGATATAAGTCTATGACGACTGTTTGTTTGGGACATATTAATATACACTGCCTTAATAAGCGGCAGAAAAGTTTAATGAATTTGCATAGGTCGTAATGTTGGATTCATAAAAAAATTCATTTTGCAGCAAACGTTTGTTGTAACTAGACGTATGTGTAAATATTACGTAAACGATGTTTTCAATACAAAACATCGATATAGTCCAAGGCAAGAAATGCCGTTTCTTGGAAATATAAAAGTCCTGAAAATGTTAAAGCCTGAAGTTGCTCTTCACTTTTTTAGCCTAAAATTTAAGCCAAATTTTGTCGCACTGACCATGCTGACATCATTTATGGAGAAATAAACCCAAAAATAAACACATTACAAATAAAAACCACTAACATTTTCATATGGAAGATCTAAATGTTTGTGGTTTAGGCAAAAAAAATCCATATTGACCGTCGAAATCAGATTTTTAGTCAAAATAGTTTTTTTTCCGTTTTTGACGTGTTCAGTATCAATTCACATGCCTAAAAATATGCCCTCAAACACATTTCTTATTGGTTGGAAGTATCTGAAACTTGATAAATTAATGGAAGAACGTTCATTTTAACATAATCCTTATCAATAACTACAACAATGGACCAAAATAAATTTTAGGACCATAGTTGCATTATATGAACGCCCCACGTATGAATCGTATATATCTATTCAATTAAACATGACAGAACACCCAGTTTAGTGCACGTTCACTTTTATATCAGTTTGAAACAGAACATGATGATGTTTCTTCCCAATGGACATCCACACCCCTTTCAGCTCTGCCTTTCAGCTTTCAGCAGTACCTTTAAACAAATGATAGGTTTCAATTTTTGATTATAAATTATGTTCTACATACAATCTTCAAAGCAGATATTTTGTAGACAGTTCATGGGTTTTACCGATTTTCTTGTCTTTCCTATAGGAAGGCGTATGGCTAGATACGTATATTTCTGCTTCTGTCATCTATTAATACCTCTAAGTGATAAATATATTTGCGCTTCTGTCTTCAATTCCCCATGGAGATAAATATATTTCCGATTCTGCCTTTACTGAATTCCCCGTAGAGATAACTATATTTCCGCTTCTGTCCAATTCCCCGTAGTTCAACGGGTCTGCTGTCACTTATAAATATCTAGCTCCGTACTAAATATTGTAACAATTGCTTATTCTTGAGAGAATTACAGTTGGATAATAAGGTAACATCAAACTGTAAACATTACACGTACGTATTTGTCTAAAATTGGCAACAGGTCAAACAAATAATTCTAAATACCTCTCACTATAGTGGTGTACCTTTACTTATACGTTGCATGGTGTTCAATAGCAATATCCCAGGTTATATCGATGAATTCATAAAAACTATTTTATGACTGAATGTGGTAAAGTCCAATCAATGCGTACATTTTATATTTTCAGACACTAAGCCATGAGGGACGTAGTTCAGGAGCAGTCATGTCCACGATGTCAGAAATGTGACCGGTGGAGGAACGCCCCTGAATATGTCCGTGACCCCTGGGTACTATGGGAGCGATTTCCATGTCCACCGCCGGGAACCAACAAAGCCAGGCTGTTAATAGAACTTGATTGGACGGGGCAGCTGGGAACCCGAGATGGATGCAAAGCATTGCGACGCGTAGCGGCAAGATGCAAAGTGGATTTAACTAGTGTTAATTTACTGCCTGCTTCTTTAAACGACTGTGATGAACTATTTACGGTGTTCGGAATATGTGGGACCCAATGTGTGATAGCAATAATTCTTGCCTGTATCTGCCTGCTGTTTGTGTTCATTCTGGCCATCGTCTGCTACAGATATGTGTAAGTAACTAGTATGATAGTTATTATCTTTCTAGATATGTTGTATTGCTCTACTACGTCGATTGAACTATGTGTTACATTAGGTTGAAATACATATCTTATCAAACGTGTTAAAGGGACACATGGCAATCTTGACGGCGTCCCGTTAGTTTTTCTCTTAACTTGCATTTGTTCAATCATTAATATTAATTGTTAGAATATTTCAAAGCACATTGTTTTTGAATATTTCTAACTTTTTATAATATTGTAATATATTTAAAAATATGGTAAAATAGTGAAGAAAGTTTAATTCTCAATTGTTTTATTTAATTATATGCAAGCAGTTTTAAAGGCAAAATGACGCAGGATAACTAAACCGAGGAGCAAATTTTATTGTCTGAATTAAACTCAAGATTGCCATGTGTTTAAACGTGTTCGAAAGTGTATACTGGGAGTATTGTGTCAACTCGCTGCATAGTTAGTGATTGGCGCATTGGCAGTTCGCCACTACGCTTTCTTCTTTGGTTTTGCGATGACCCAACATACTGTGGACCCTTAGGGATAACGTTTACCTAAATCCTGAATTGGGTGGTAACGTTTAATATTCGATATTGTCTTGTCGGGCCCCTAACGGTTTATTCTCTCGTTGATCTGGCGTCTGTCAAGTCATTAAATTCTTATTGTGTGGTTATTTGTACTTGTATTGCATACTAATGCTGCCAAGTTTGTAAGAGGATATAACCTGGTGGTGATTACTTATGTACTCCTCGTTAAATTGAGATGCGGATAGGGTAAGAGTGAGGTTTGATGCGCCCTAGAATCTGTTTTATCCCTAGTCGGCCTTTTTGCCACTAACCGTTTCAAGGCAGTACTTCGTTGTTAGATATTTTAAGTTTGTTTATGCGCAAAATCCGTTTCAAGGCAGTACTTCGTTGTTAGATATTTTATGTTTGTTTATGCGCAAAATTTCATTCTATTTGTCGTTATAACTGTTTACTGTTGCTGTTTTCACTGCGTAATTTTATTTGCTACATTTCCTGATCGACTATTATAGGTTTTTAGCTCTACTGGCCGAATATAGCATTTTTAACTAAATAAAGGGCTTTAACTCCGCTGTTACTGGTCTGATCTGTCTGGTTTTCGAACTTGGCCAGTAGAGCTAATAATAAAAAAAATATAAAAAAAAATAAAAATAAAAAAATATATATATAAAAAATAACAATTTAAAAAAAATAAAATTATAATAAAAAAAGAAAGTAAAAAAAAACTGGTAAAGTTTGATAAAGATCTGATGAAAAATGGAGGCCGTATCGTATTAACGAGGCACAATATAGCATATTTAACGAAATCAAGGGCCATAACTTCGCTGCAGGGATGATCAGTACCAAGCCTAGTTGTGCATATCATCACCTTGTTCCGGTTGAAATATTTTTTGGCAGAGTTATTACCCTTTAAAGGTTTGAATACACAAACTTTGTCCGGACTAGTTTTGCTGAACCCCTGGACTAGTTCTGCTGAACCCCTGGCCGGACGAAACTTGGCAAGGATGATCTGTATCAAGCTTAGTTGTGCATATCATCACTGTGTTCCTGTTGAATGATTTTTGGTGGAGTTATGTCCCTTTAAAGGTTTTAATACACATGCTTTGTCCCGACTACTTCTCCTGATCCCCGATAACAGCTGTTTTAGCCAATAGAGCGTCTACAGTCCCTCTTGGGCCTCTTGTTTTCTTTTCTTTCTTAATCGTTTGATCTCAATATTAGCAATGTTTATATTTTGACCATGAAGCCTTAATTTAAAAGTCAATACAACTCGATGTTAAATCTTAGAAGTCCTACAGTGACTAATTGTTTGAAATTACACCAGTGACCTTCCTCCCCACCCACTACCTTCCCGCCCCCACACCCACCCCAATCCAACGTATATGCCAAACTGTATCAATTGATGTGCTCTGTCTACGTACCATCTGTCGATGTGGAATAGGGTTAGGATAATTATTGAATTTTTTTTTCAACTGAGCATACTATTATTGTTGGATAAGCTTCTCGGATCCAATAATGCAAATTGAAAACAACAGTTCTTAGACTTCATTTTTTCTCTCCGGATTTCTGGCGAAAGGAACTATTGAAAGCGAACCAAACAATTGAAGTGTATTCGAATAAAACAAAGACCCACTAATTATCCTAACCTCAGATCCAAAGATCCAAAGTCACGGCAAACTCCTTCTACATTTGTAAAGGTAGAAACTTGACACTTGGAGGAATTGATCTTTGTGTCGATCAAGTTAACAATACGTTTATAAGACATTTATATGTAAATGTCATATCAAATGGCAAGTTCAGGTCTTAAAATGGTCATGCAGTGATATACGAAAGTTATTTTTAGAAACTTGGTCAATGACAATAAGTAGACCAGTTGCTTATTTTTCAATCAATTGTATCTACCGTTTTACTTGATTATTAGCTCTACTGGCCAAAGGCCAGCATAGCTTATGGGATGGCGAGTTGTCCGTCGTCCGTCCGTTGTCCGTCCGTCGTCCGTCGTTAACTTTTGTCTTGTTAAGACAATATGGCCTTCATTTTTCATTTTATTTTTACCAAACTTGAATAGACTATTAATATAAATTGAAAGCTTGGAAAAGTTAGAAAACCAGCCATATCGGACATGTAACAGCGGAGTTATGGCCCTTGATTTAGTTAAACATGCTATATTTTGTCTCGTTAATGCGATAGGGCCTACATTTTTCATCAGATCTTTACTACATTTTACCTTTTTTTTAATTTTTTAATTTATTTTTATTTTTGTATTATTATGTCCGAAAACCATCCAGATCGGACCAGTAACAGCGGAGTTATGGCCCTTGATTTAGTTAAAATGCTATATTTTGTCTCGTTAAGACGATAGGACTGTCATTTTTCATCCGATCTTTACCAAACTTTACCAGATTGCTGTTGTCGATGAAAGCTCGGATAAGTTTGAAATCCAGCTAGATCGGACCAGTAACAGCGGAGTTATGACCCTTGATTTCGTTAAAAATGCTATATTTTGCCTCGTTAATACGATAGGGCCTCCATTTTTCATGAGATCTTTAGCAAATTTTACCATTTTTTTTTACTTTCTTTTTTTTACTATTATTCTTTTTATTGATTTGATTTTTTTTATATACATTGTACTTCTATTTTTTTACTTTATTTTTTTTACTTTTTTTTATTTTTTTATTATTAAGTTCAAAAACCAGCCAGATCGAACCAGTAACAGCGGAGTTATAGCCCTTGATTTTGTTAAAAATGGTATATTTTGCCTCGTTAAGACGATAGGGCCTTCATTTTTCGTTTTATCTCTACCAAACTTTAGCAGATTGTTAATATCAATGAACGCTCGGACAAGTTCGAAAACCGGCCAAATCGGACTAGTAACAGCGGAGTTATGGCCCTGGATTTTGTTAAAAATGCTATATTTTACCTCGTTAAAACGATAGGGCCTTCATTTTTCATCTGATCTTTACCAAACGTTACCAGATATGTTAGTTATGGCCATTGAATTAGTTTAAAATGCTGGATGTTGTCCAAAATTTAAAAAAAAACGTAATTGCAGTCACTTGCTTCATTGATGTTATAAGAGGAGCCAAGTTAGCCACTAGAGCGTCCACAGGCCCTCTTGGGCCTCTTGTTTGTCTTTGTGTGTGTATTTAACCTTAAAATGAAAAACACGTGACCTAAATTTGAAAATTAGGTGGACAATTAGGTCAAACAGTCACGGTTTGCATTGTCGTTCAGGCTAAACTATAACAATATGTTCAAATGACTTTGTTATTGCAATGTCCAGATCTTAAAAAGGTCAACACATTCTTAAAAGACTGCAAATAAGAATCTTGGCTACCATTAGACCTTCTAACAGTTTGTCTGGTAAACAGGTTAAATGCGTCATATTCACAAATCCGCTTCTCGTCTGTTGAAATAATGGCAATGTACAACAATGAAAATAAGATCTAGACATATTTCCTTCGTTTACTCATTTATTTCCTCAACCAAGTAAACCTATATTTTGATTGCAATCAGACTAAATCATTCTAAATGCTGTCATTAAATAAAAAGAGAACAAATCATATACCTTTTATTAGTGTTAAATCAACTGTTACATATACCTAGACACATAACTTTGGCGGAACCGGACACCTTTTACATAATAATCCTAATTCATTCTGAAATTATTGAGGTCTGATTGAATTGCATCTTCATTTTTTTCTAAAAACGACCGTCATATATAACCTTACATGTTATGTCATGAAAATGACGTAAAACACCATACAAACAAACAAACTTAATACAACATTTTTCGGTAAATTAAACTCACAAGTACTTTTATTTTTGCTTTAAGCATCATCAGAATGATTATCATTATTAAATAAGAAGAGTATGACGGATACAATTTGGAAATCGTTGAACACGACAAATATAAAAATATTGCAATTTCGGTTAGATGGTTCGCTACTGTTCACGCCATCTAGCCCCGGTTCACGCCCTCTTGCCCCGGGTTGATCAGAACCTAATATTTAAATGTCAATAGTACGACAATGTTAATCATCCCCGAGATGGTATGCATATGACAGTGAACATGATACCTTCAATGTGGTATGTTCATACCATTCCATGGCCAGCGGCGTATGTTCCCAGTTTCTAACAAAATGCTTTGCCCTAAACGAGAAAACAATGGGCGAAATAAACAAAGTGTAATTTAGTTGGTATAAAGCCTGTGTATCACAGGTAACAGTCAAAAGATTAAATAAACAAGTGAAGCACCAATAGTGGTGAGAAGGTCGGATTCCGAATTCAGCATTATAGCTGTAAAATCTAAGTAAAACGGGGGATAATTCAGGTAAAATACATGACGGAGTCATGGGTCTTGTCAAATAGCATTATGTACTGATATTGGACATGTGTTCTAAATGTCAAAGTTTTTCGACTATTCGTTTTTAGAAATGAGGAAAAACAAAAAAGTTAACCAAACAATTTACACAAACCGTCAGAACGCGTAGACATAATTCGCCAAACTATCAGCCTGGATTTGCTACATAATCCGGATAACAAGCAGACAACTTATCCCATTAAAGTGTAAAACGAAGCATTATTTGGTCCCGCATTAATTCCATTAAGCGATGAGAAAGCTTATACTAGCAGGATTTTATAACGGATATTTCGACAATAAAACACGTTTAAAAAGATATTTTACTGAACAAAAAGTCCATAACCTGTTTAAAATTACCTGTTAAATGTTTTAATAACCTTGCAAGCCAAAATCAAGATTTTATTTCGTACTCCAGCCAACCCCGTTTTCGTTTCTTGGAGAAGGGATTGGATGGGGTATGGAAGTTAATACTTGGACCACGTAATGACGGTATTTAAAAAAATACACTCTTGTCAAATATGGTACCCTCTAATCACACTGGATTCTTATGCCAGTAGGAATGCCCCATATTACCGTTACCATACAAAACGTTGAGTGGCGTCTCTAAGTGTTTTATTGTAGGGCGGGCTTTATTTATCCCGGGTTTAGAGACGTGCTATGGTACGGTGTCCGGTTGGGGTCAGATACAATGTCGCAATGTCGTGGGCGACAATGTGACGCCCGACAACGCGACATCGCGATACGACAATGCGACATTGCGATAAGACATCTCGACATTGCGATACGACATCGCGACATTGCTTCGTGTCGTGATGTCGTATCGCAATGTCCTGATGTCGTATCGCGATGTCGCGATGTCGTGTTGTCGGGTGTCGCATTGTCGCGCACGACAACGCGACATTACGACGCATTGTCGTAATGTCGCCCACGACAATGCGACATTCTTTCAATTGTACGGAAGCGTATTCGTGCCTCGTCTTGTTGGGTTATATTGATTTTCTCATTTTAAACTATCTCGAGTTGTTATGATATATATCTATATATCGATATATTTGTGTCGACAAAACACGCTGTAATTCAGTAAATGCAAAACAAATACGTTGAAATGGTTCTTTATTTTACAATAAATCGTTTTTATTGAACTTGACATTTTTTTCTTTTCTTTATATCGCGTTGAAACAACACAAATAAAAATATATTAATATAAAGGTACTCGACGTAATGAGAATTATGTGTATTACACGAGATATTTATCTGATATACTCGAGATCTTTATTTCAAGTTATGTACAGTTTGTCGATAATGGGATATAAATATGTCGATTTAAAATCTAAAAAATGGTAAAAAAAAATCGAGTTATATTCACGTGCTTTTTTTCAAATTTACACCGGAATGATTAGCCCCGGTCATCCGGCCTGCTTCTGATTTTTTTGCTACGCTTTGTTGTTCGTGTATTCTAGTCTCGGACAGCCAAACATGTATGATGTATATGTCTTACTTGCAGATATCGGTCTTGGCAGAATAGGCCGATTAATGTACCGACTAGCGATTAGCCGACTGTATTCGCCATTTCTTCACGCAAATAAAAGTCAACGTTTGGATGACATTGTATTGGGTCTTATCTATCCAGACCTACCCAGAAGAAAACAATAAACGTAACCATTTCTTTCAGAATTTAAAAACTGACTTTGACCATTCATCGATCATACCCGTTTTTCGGTATGACCTCGTTTTGAGGTGTCAACATTTTTAAAGAAGCTTTACTCTAGCCTTGGTCACTCGGAATGCTTTTAAATTCTTCGCTACGCTATGCTACACGGATTCAGCCTGGGGAAACAACACCTAGGCCTGGGGGAAAATGGATGGTTAAACTGGCAATTAACGTTGGGGAGATTTTGGCGAGACTTTGAGAGAGTTTTTGTACTAAAGACGTATTTTCATGTTAATTAATAGTTTTAACATTTAAAATGTTTTACTTTTAACTTGTGAGGAGCAGCACGTGATGACAACACGTGTAACTAAACTGTTGTGTTATGCTGTAATTAGCGACATTTATACTTTTTTTTCTGTTATTTTGACATTATATTAACTGTTATCTGTTATTGGTTAATTTAATGTTGTCTGTTACGTATTTATAGTGTCCCCCTCCCACACCCACTCCACTACCGACGCTACGTTGTAAACCTTCTCTCCCCTCAACGCGGGTTCGAATCCCAATGGGAGCTCGACTTGTACGTGAGGAAGTGTCGATTCTTACGGATGGTCCGCCTCCACCACATAAAAATCGACCGTCCGATATAACCTTACATGTGTTGAAAATGACGTAAAAACCCATACAAACAAACAAACCTCCACCACCTATCGTGAAGTGTAAAATTTAGGATTGTTATTTTATTTACTGTGAACTGTTCATTGTTATCTGATATTATTCGAATTCAATTTGCTGTTATCCTTTTATGAGACCCCCTCCGGCTACCCCCACCCCACACAACCCCACCCACATGTAGCTTTAGTTAAAACGTAATGTTATGCAAACGTTGACTTTTATGTGCGTGAAAAACGGGCGAATACAGTGGCGCTTTTTTTGTATTAACTGCCCAGACCAATATTTGCCAGTAAGATGCATGACACTGTCTGCCCAGTTTCCAAGGTCCAGTGAGAGTCAGGAGTGAGATGGGATTCCTATGGGCAGTTTACCATTTGTCATAGAGTCCTGGTGAAGCCCCCTGCAACCCAAGACTGTCTGTGGTTGAATTTCATAAATATTAGCTTGAATGACTAGGACCCTATTCAAAGTGAAAATATGTTTTACCCCCATCCCCACCACATCCTCATGCAGCTTTATTTATAACTTAACGTTATACAAATATCGACATTTATTTGCGTAACAAAAAGGGCGAATACAGTTGGCTAATCGCTAATGGGTACTTTAATCGGCCTAATCTGCCAAGACCGATATCTGCAAGTCAGACATATACATCATACATCTTTGGTTGTCCGAGACTAGAATACACGAACAACAATGCGCAGCAAAGAAATCAGAAGCAGGCCGGATGACCGGGGCTAATCATTTTGGCGCAAATTTAATCTAATTATAATATGACGTTAACTCGATTTGTTTTACCATTTTTTAGATTTTAAATCGACATATTTATGTCACATAAGCGACAAAACGTACATAACTCGAAATAAAGATCTCGAGTATATCACATACATATCTCGTGTAATGCACATACTACTCATTACGTCGAGTACCTTTATATTGATATATGTTTATTTGTTTTGTTTCAACGCGATATACAGAAAAGAAAAAAATGTCAAGTTCATTAAAAACGATTTATTGTAAAATAAAGAACAATTTCAACGTATTTGTTTTGCATTTATTGAATTACAACGTGTTTTGTCGACACAATTATATCGATATATAGACATATATCGTAACAACTCGAGATAGTTTAAAAGGAGAAATTCACTATAACCCAACAAGACGAGGCACGAATACGCTTCCGTACAATTGTCGTAATGTCGCGATGTCGTTGGCGACATTACGACAATTGAAAGAATGTCGCATTGTCGTGGGCAACATTACGACAATACGACATAATGTCGAGTTGTCGTGCGCGACAATGCGACGCCCGACAATGCGACATCGCGATACGACATCGCGACATTGCGATACGACATCACGACATAAGTGTCGCGATGTCGTATCGCAATGTCGCGATGTAAGTGTCGCGATGTCGTATCGCAATGTCGCGATGTCGTATCGCATTGTCGAGTTGTCGTATCGCAATGTCGCACTGTCGTATCGCGATGTCGCGTTGTCGGGCGTCGCATTGTCGCCCACGACAATGCGACATTGTATCTGGCCCCAACCGGACACCGTAGTAAACCGTTATATCGCGATACAAAAACAACTGATACTACCCATCTATGGTCTTAATATATTGGTTTTATTTTTCTGACCATGTAGTTATTGTATTCATTATTTTATTTAGCATGTTTAGATTAGACAATTGAACGTTATTTTAAAGGGTCGGCTAAAAAAATATAAACAAAAACTCTCCGTTTATAGATATACCAACAAGGAATTGGTGTTTTCAAATCTTAACATTGACTTATAAAATCGACCTCGTATTATTAGTTAGGAAATTTTGTTAATTGAACAACATTGTGTAAGGTGCGCCCCAATTTTATTTCCGTACAATGCAACGGAAATACGCCATAGTTTAATAAGTATATGAAACCTTATACTCTAATACTTAACACCCATAGATTCACTTCTAGGTCTAGTATTTTGAAACAAACATGTTCATATTCAAATGTTCCGGCGGGCCTGTGATACTTTGTATCACAGTTTTGTTGTATCTCACTGAAGCGGTGTCCAATATATTTCATAGATCTTATTATGGCCGTTTAACATGTTAATCCTATTCCAGAGGCTGTAACATGGCCTCCTGGGAAATCATATAAGTAAAAGACACGAATAACAAGTTCACAGAATTAAAGGAATTGTTCGCCAGGGACAATAATAATAAATGCGCGCTTTTGTCGTATATCCGCAACGAGAGACAAATATAATTTAGAGGCCTGTTTTCAATTACCGGTTGCAGTTTTTGTTGTTATATCTGACACTGCAATCGCGCCTCCGAAGCCGTAAAGCATACCAATATGGAGATGTTTTCATTACGGAATTTAAGAAAAGACGCGGTTGATGTATGTTTGTAATAGAACTTTATTGCGCAATCCATAACATAATTCCATGTTCAATGAGCATTAAAACTCCATTGAGACGAAACAGGCAACTCTTCTTTTATCTTGAGGCTATAAAATGCAGAACAATAGTGTTTTCATTATATCAGAAGAGCCATTAAATCGTCCTGAAACGAAATCAAAGTCAATTTTCCGAAAATTCGTATATTGAAATTTGCTGATGAATGTTTATTTAATATTACACCGCGGGAATACCAAACCAGTTTATTTGATTAAATGGAAGAAGATTACACCCAGAATCAATCTCCTAATAGCGACGTATAGGAATACAGACCGTAGTAACATATAAATCAAACATTTAAGGAAGGAAACAATGTGAACATATCCGAAATATGGCTTTGTAGTTGTATATCATTACCTAATAGTGCAATCTAAATATATACATCTGTCACACTCCATGGCGGTCCATGCTAATTCAAACATGGAACCTGAATATACATGATACTATGCAAGGATTTGTACAATAAGACTTATTGTACAAATCCTTGTACTATGGAAAGCCGTAGGGGCACCCGAAGTTATTTTGTTTTTTACTCTATTTTCTATATGATTTTTCTTCGGCGCATTTTTCTATCGCCGAAGTTATTTTCACGTCTTCGATTATCTTCGGTACTATCTTCGGCGCATTTTCCTATCACCGAAGTTATTTTTCACATCTTCGATTAAGTTCGGTACTATCTTTGGCACATTTTTCGATTAACTTCGGTACTAGAAAATCTTCGGCGTACTCACAAGCTCGCACTGTCACCGACGATTTTGTGAACAATTCCCGAAGATTTTCTTTATGTTAAAATAATCTTCGCTCAGAATAATCTTCGCTCGCGCTGTCACCGAAGATTTTGTGACCGATACCGTAATAATCTTCAGTGGCAAACAAAATCCTCGCTATCAGCGAAGATTTTGCCAATGCTAAAATATCTTCGGCGCACACATGAAATATCTTCGGCACCCCCGGAGATTTTGTGACAATACCGAAGATTTTGTATTCGCGTAGAGACGTGATGTTTGTCTGAAATCTTCGGTACATACTTATCCAGTCTACAATCTAGGCTAGTATCGCTGGAAACAGTCCCCCAGCATCCATTCTAGGCGAGTACTGTTTGGAAAAAGCCCCCCACCCCGACATCCAATCTAGGCTAGTACTGCTGGAAACAGTCCACCTGGCATCCAGTCTAGATTAGTACCTCTGGAAACAATTCACCCGGCATCCAGTCTAGGCTAGTACTGCTGGAAACAGTACACCTGGCATCCAGTCTAGGCTAGTACTGCTGGAAACAATTTACCCGGCATCCAGTCTAGGCTAGTACTACTGAAAACAGTCCACCTGGCATCCAGTCTAGGATAGTACTGCTGGAAACAATTCACCCGGCATCCAGTTTAGGCTAGTACTGCTGGAAACAGTCCACCTGGCATCCAGTCTAGGATAGTACTGCTGGAAACAGTACACCTGGCATCCAGTCTAGGCTAGTACTGCTGGAAACAGTCCACCTGGCATCCAGTCTAGGATAGTACTGCTGGAAACAGTCCACCTGGCATCCAGTCTAGGCTAGTACTGCTGGAAACAGTACACCTGGCATCCAGTCTAGGCTAGTACTGCTGGAAACAATTCACCCGGCATCCAGTCTAGGCTAGTACTACTGGAAACAGTCCACCTGGCATCCAGTCTAGGATAGTACTGCTGGAAACAATTCACCCGGCATCCAGTTTAGGCTAGTACTGCTGGAAACAGTCCACCTGGCATCCAGTCTAGGATAGTACTGCTGGAAACAGTACACCTGGCATCCAGTCTAGGCTAGTACTGCTGGAAACAGTCCACCTGGCATCCAGTCTAGGATAGTACTGCTGGAAACAGTCCACCTGGCATCCAGTCTAGGCTAGTACTGTTGGAAACAGCCCCTCCCACCCCCACGACATCCAGTCTAGGCTAATACGGCTGGAAAGTCCACTTGGCATCCAGTCTTGGAAAGTACTCTGGCATCCAGTCTAGGATAGTACTGCTGGAACAACGCCCCCCCCCCCCCCCCCTACCCACACCACACACACACAACCACTGGTATCCACTCTAGGCTAGTACTGTTGGACTGGATGAACGACACAGAGATATGTAAAAAATATATATGGTGGTGATGGTGTGGTGGGGGATGGTTAGGGGATGGGGAGTGGGGGAGGGGTGGGGCGGGACGGACATACTTATGTAAAAAAAAAATCGGTTTCGAGAAGTGTGTGGAAGGAGGGTAGGGTGGGATGGGGATGGTGTGAGGGTGTGGGCGGCGAAACAAACTGATACATTGATAAAACAAAACAACATAGAGATATGTAAAAAAAAAATCAAAACAGGTGGTGCTGATGATGGGCTGGGGGAGGGGCGGGGGTGGGGCGGGGTGCAACATAGCTAATAGCTATAGGTGTAGAAATGATAAAGCAAAACAACACATAAATATGTAAAAAGAAAAAAAATCGGGTTTCGAATGTGTATATGGTGGGGGGCGGGGGGAGGGAATGGGAGTGGGGTGTGGGGGCGGGACGGCGCTACTACAAAATCTTCGACATAGTCACAAAATCTCCGGGGTGCCGAAGACTTTTTATATGTGCACCGAAGATATTTTAGCGGTGACAAAATCTTCGCTGATAGTGTAATAGCGAGGATTTTGTTTGCCACCTTCGGTGACAGTGTGAGCGAAGATTATTCTGAGCGAAGATTATTTTAAAATAAAGAAATAAAAAATTTCGGGGATTGTTCACAAAATCGTCGGTGACAGTGCGAGCTTGTGTGTACGCCGAAGATTTTCTAGTACCGAAGTTAATCGAAGATGTGAAAAAATGACTTCGGTGATAGAAAAATGCGCCGAAGATAGTACCGAAGTAAATCAAACATTCGGAGAGTACCGAAGTTAATCGAATATGTGAAAAATTAACTTCGGCGATAGAAAAATGTGCCGAAGAAAATTCATATAGAAAATATAGTAAAAAAAATAATAACTTCGGGGGTCCCCTACGGCTTTCCATATGATACCATATATGAGCATGCGTAAACATCCTTTTATGAATGAAAAAGAAGTTAGTATAAAAGTCGACAGGAAATGTAGTTTTCACAGAAAACAATGAACCAAAACTACTCATTAAAACAAACAACAGTTACTACTTAAATAAGAAGCAAGACATATGACATAACAACACAAACGGATTGACAATAGGGCTACCACATTGGAACGTTCAGTGTCAAAAAGTCCGCTGGGGGTATAAACCAGGTTCTTGAGTGCACTAAACACCGCTCTTACGCTAATGTCATCCCAATAGAGCGGGTCCCCATGTTATATTCTCTAACAAACAAGGCAGCATTACTAGTCAATAGCATAACAATAGATGATGATGATGTACATGTGAATATAAAAAAAAGCATAGCAAGCCACAAAGCAAATACACAGTGACTTAGCAGAAGCCATAGCAGCAAGAGAAGAAGCCATTAAGGGTACGACAAGTCAAGATTTAAGACAAACATCAACGCTACCGTCCTTTGAGGCTTTAGGTAGACGTTATCATAGGGTCCACAATCTGTCCGGTCATCGCAAAACATAGTGGCGAATTGTTAATGGGTCAACCATGCGCTAAACAAGCAACGAATTAAAAGTTATGCAGCCATCAAGATACGTACACAACACCAAACCCGTCAAGGTGGTCACGTATTTGATAGGGCTTCATACCCTCAACAAAGTAAAACAGATACTCACACCTAAAGTACATTCACTCTAATAGCTGAACATAAAGCACCAGAAAAGAGCTACATGTACAGACAGATAAGTAGCACCATAATACATGTACCAACATGTATCGTAAATAGCACGCCAATATTGTATATATAAGTGAAAGAAAGCTATTGAAAATAACAGCATTTCTTTTCAACGGCTTGTGATCCACATTTTCTTAAAATTACAATTCCAAAACGAATGCATTTCATCAAACGATGAACATAAACAATTACAAATAATTAAAAATACTTTATCCAAGAACGTTACGTTACGTGTCCATTTCAGTTTGTTCCATTACCCACGTCCTTGTCTTTTTTCCCCTACATCAATCTCATTTAAGAAGAGTCCTTGAAAAGTCACGTGTCAGGCATTTGTAAAACAAGAACATTAAAAGCTGACAGAAAAAAAAATAGGTACAATTAAATAAAGACCCCACAACAGAACAAAACAAATTTAAATTGTCGTCAAGAAAATGGATAATAAATATTGAATGTTTCTAATCGTTATAACCACATTATAATCAATTATAGACAGAATGTTACGTTTGTAGTTCATTGTGTAAATATCTGCAAATGAATGAATGAAACAATAAAAGCAGTTTATAGATGATAAGCACTGTTACTCGATTAAAATGGGGTATACAAGTCGAACATGAACTGTAGTGTTCACCGAACATAGACAACCAAAAATACAACACACCATTTACAAGGAAACAAACAACAACAAAGTATGCAACACCATAAACATGAAAGGGTTAACAATATACTAGAGCCTTGGAAAGGTCGGCCTTGGAAAGGTCAGTGACAAAACAGTCGCTGTGGGAGTGGGTGGGTAGAAACAGGTCTTAGGGTGCACCAGACCTCACTTGTGCACTATTGTCATACAAATAAAACGGGACAGTGTAATTAAGGAAGTCTCCACCAGGCCGAATTTATAGGCAATATCAGTATAGCTCAAAGATGAGCATGTGTATGTGAACATAACAACAATCTTAGAAAGTCACACAGCAAGTACTCGGTGACTTGGCAGAAGCCAGAGCAATAAGAATATACCATTTTCATTTATTTCGATTAAGTTCTTATCTTAGATAGTTATTCTTTATTTCAGTCTATATATACATGTATACACAATTTTTGAATTCATAACAGTTTTAATCATATATTATCGAGATAAATTCACAAAGAATGCTTCACATATCACATTGTTTCATAAGTCACAGTAGCTTTTGGATTTGAAAGGCTATCGTATATACAATGACCATTTCAATACTATATCAAGAAACATTTGAACTATACCAAACTAGACAAAGTAATTTTACCTAAGGACATGAAGGATGGCCCAAACAGTTAGTTTGAGTTATTTTCAATTGGGTCATTCGACATGAAAATTATTCTAATTGATTTAAAATATTAGACAAAACATTCCATAAAAGTAAAAAAACTGCATGCAGAAGATTTAGATATTTGGAAGAGTATTTTGACGTATGTGTTTCTTTAATGTAATTTAGAGTACGAATAAACATATTAACCTTCAATTGAATATTAAATTTTGAATATATATATTATTCTCCCAATGCTTGTTATTTTTGGTACTATATTGTAAATATAAAAAACGGATGCAACAGTAAATGCAGTTTAATTAACGGCTACCACACTAAAAACATTTTACATAACGGCTACCACACTCAATACATTTCACCTAACGGCTACCACACTAAGCCGTTTTTCATAACGGCTACCACACTAAAATATTTTTTATAACGGCTACCACACTAAAACATTTTACATAACGGCTACCACACTAAAACATGTAACATAACGGCTACCACACTAAAACATTTTACATAACGGCACCACACTAAAACATTTTACATAACGGCTACCACACTAAAACATGTAACATAACGGCTACCACACTAAAACATTTTACATAACGGCACCACACTAACACATTTTACATAACGGCTACCATACTAAAACATGTAACATAACGGCTACCACACTAAAACATGTTACATAACGGCTACCACACTTGCATTTTACATAACGGCAAGCCCACTAAATGCATTTTACATAACGGCTACCACACTAAAACATGTTACATAACGGCTACCACACTAAACCATTTTACATAACGGCTAGCCCACTAAATGCATTTTACATAACGGCTACCACACTAAACCATTTTACATAACGGCTAGCCCACTAAATGCATTTTACATAACGGATACCATGCTTACAATGTTTAATACAACGGATACACTACGATGTAGAGAAGAATCTGCTCCACGTTGTTTATTTTGCACATAAAGCGCCCATGTCAAGCATATTTGATTAGTTTCTGTTAGAAAAGTCTATGAAAAGATTTCGGAGGACAAGCGAAAAAGAAAAAGGAAAACATAGTTTATGTCTGTAAAATGGCATACTCGCACAGCATTGATCGTCTGCAAAAAGAAAATGAAATATTCATCTTGATTATGGTGATAAATGTAAAAAGCAAACACAATAAAGTCAAACAAATACCTACAAGCAGACGTTAAAAACGTCTTCGAATTTAAGACGTCTGCAAAACAGAATGATATATTGAATTTGGATGAAGATATCACATATTACCTTATACGTATTATAAAGCTTAGTGTTTTGTAGATAGAAAAAGACATGTCACCAATAAATGACAAATGCCCCCACAAATGTTGACTCATTTAAACTTTGACCTCCAAATGCGACGTTGAGGTACAGACCCGATTCTTGCACACGACACATCTTTTCATCGTGGTTAATATTTGTGTGAATTGAATTGAATGTTGTTTAACTGCTCATCAACACAGTATAGCTTAATTAGAGCCGCCCAGAGACAGTGGAAGGATACATAGGAATCCGAGAACCGTGCCCTACTCTTATCGAATAGATCCCTATGATTCTTTAACGTGCTCGGAGGATAGACCGATACACGGGACCGTCCGGTTTATGTCCCCATCCGACGGTCGAGACTACGGGAAAGTGTCTTGCCAAAGAACACACCGACGAAACTCAGTGGCACCACGGAGGATTGAACCACCACGGAGGATTGAACCCGCGGCCATCGGTTACAAATCCGCCGCGCTACCGACTGCGCCATGCTAGCTTTATGTGAACTTTTATGAAAATCCGTTCATTTTTTTCGAGGTTAGGACTGAGCCATGATTGTTTCGAACGGCAGGACGAACGGACGAACGGGCTGTGCGATTACTATATGCCTCCCTTCGTTGGCTCCCTTCGTGGGCATAAAAAGTCTAACCAACTATTTGTATTACAAGCGGATCCACCTGACAACACCTGAACGAAATATATACACATCCGCACCAATTAATACTAAACTTACAGTTTACTACATCGGATGGATATCTAGAGTAAATGCCAACAGCATCATGCTACGATAAAGAGTATCCAGTCAGTGTAATTGTTTATTTTTGTTTAATTGCAACTATTATAAATATGTTTAAGTGTCATGAAAGGCATGTTTACCTTGTAAGAAAATCATAACGATACTACTAGCAAGCAAAACACATCATATTGCTCGACATACAAATTGTTCGACATACAATTGCAATCCCTTTCTAATTATGGGGATATGACAGAGACTGGCCCCTTACTATAGCTATACATTTGAGAATAATTGGCAGGAGTATATATATAAATGTGCATATTGGCGTCATAGATAATGTGATTGCATCGTTTTTGACAGCACGCATCCGTAAAAACACAACCATAACAACGAAGCGAAATTATTATCAAATTAATTCTGATCAATCCAGACTTGAGATGTAAAACTATTTCGACAGAGCGTCACATGTGACTAATTATAACCTAATTTGCCAACAGTAATTGTGTTAGCCTGACATTATTTGAGAAAAATGAACACATCATCGGCATTATGATATTTGGCTCCAGTGTTTCAAGAAACATTAACATTCAGACAAACTCAAGCGTTTGTTTTTACTTTCCGGTTTTAGTAGTCGGATAAGATACAAACATAGAAGCGCGGAATGCAAAATGTAAAGGAAATAGACTTAATATCCATTATTGGTGACAACATACATAATCATCATCATCGTCGTCATCATCATCATCATCATCGTCGTCGTCGTCTTCCTCTTCTTCTTCTTGTTCTTGTTCTTGTTCTTGTTCTTCTACTTCTTCTTCTTCTTAAACTTCATCTTTTTCTTCATTTTTTTTTCTTCTTCTTCTTCTTCTTCTTCTTCTTCTTCTTCTTTTTCTTCTTCTTCTTCTTCTTCTTCTTCTTCTTCTTCTTCTTCTTCTTCTTCTTCTTCTTCTTCTTCTTCTTCTTCTTCTTCTTCTTCTTCTTCTTCTTCTTCTTCTGTCTTATTGGACAAACATATATAAGCGCCTCTGTGGCCGAGGGTTTTACGACACTGCATTGTAAACCTTCTCGACTCTCACCGCTGCGGGTTTGAATCCCACTGTGAGCTTAACTTGTGAGAACGTGTCGTTTCCTACGGAAGGCGGGAGGTATACAGTACTCGTTCTACCCAGGAATAAGTGGATGGTCTGCCACCACCATAAAAAAAATCGACCGTCATACACAGCCTAAAATATGCTGAAAAATGACGACAAACACCAAACAAAAATAAAACAAAAACGAAAAAAAGAACACCGCTGAGTTTACATATAACCAAATGACTGTTTACTGTTTACGTGACCATCGTTGACCTTTCATTGACAAGTTGGCTCCGAAACCGCTTATCATAATATGTTTAAACCCGGTCATCTTGTTTTTCTGTAACTTCGTATGTATCGTAAAGTGTGTTAATTAATCTACAAGTTCACAACTTTATTTCATTTTACAGATGTCTTCGTCATTGTAAACTTGCCTTTTTTTGCACTGACCGTTCCAAGGCGGTAGCCCTATTGTCAACCCTTTTGTGTTTGTGATGTCTTATTTGGCCTTTTATTAATCTTTAAAGTTGTTCTTTGTTTCTGTGTGTTTGTGGTTGACTGTCGTCCTTGAATGCTAATTTTCCTGTTCGAATTTTGTATCTATATTTGTGTTAATCCTACTTTTTAAACCAGATGGCCTTGCAATTCTAGCTACATGTATTCATGAAGAGGCTATGAAGAGAAATCGTCACCATTAAGAAAATGTAGCTCGCTTTCTTTAGGTTTCTTAATGGTGAGGATTTGTCTTCATAGCCTCTATCCTATGCGTAGAAACGTCATCTTAACCATGTTATTTGTGTCGTTAAATTAGCTTTTATCAATGCTGATCTTAATTCACATCATTATCTTAAATATCGAGAAAGCCTTATTTGTTTTCTTATGCCCCCAGTGATGGCATGTCCGTTACAATCATTTCTATATCAGCATTATAAAACTTAGAAATCCCAGAATTCCCCCCCAATGGACCAATATGACGTCAAACATATTTTTCGCGTTAGTCATTTATGTGTTTTGTCTAAAACTAAAATAGCCAAGGGTGAAGCCTGCTGTTGACAGATTATAACTACCCGCTCTTAAAGGATGTTCTCGCGTAATTACAGTATCTCTTGTGAGTTCTGTCTTTGGCGATTCACATTTGGCTCCGGTTATGACATTGTTATGTATGACTGCTCTAAAGTTGTCTTTGAACTAAAGTTATATCTCTTGTGCATTTATCATTTTATATTTGAATTTGGATAAACGTCTATTATTTTGACTTTCTTCAGAATGTAAATCCCAAATTGACTTATCGTGTCTAAATAGTTCGCCTTTAATTTTTCAGATAGGATATTTTCCTTTTCATGTCTGTTTTTCCAGTTAAACCCCGATAGACCAATTAGTGACTGTCATTTGGCTCCTACTAAAACATTGTTTTTTATGAGTGCTCTAATGCTGTCTTTGAACAAAAGTTATATCTCTTGTGCAATCATCATATTTAAATTTGAATTCGGATAAACTTCTATAATTTTGACTTTCTTCAGAAGAGTAAATCCCAAATCGACTTATCGTCTCTAAATAGTTCGCCTTTAACTTTTCAGATAGGATATTGTCATTTTCATGTCCGTTATTCCAGTTAATCCCCGATAGACCAATTAGTGACTGTCAATTATGTTAATTGGTAATGACATTGTACGCTGTATCTAATGGATACGGTATTGTCTTGACGGTGCCAGTTCCCATAAAACGACGCAAAACTTGTATAATAAAATCCTGTTTTGCTTTACTAATACATGCTAATAGGGCACAAATGACCGCCGATAGCAGTTAAAGCCGCATAAAGCCATATAAGGAAATCTATCAAACATGGGCTATGCCTGTTTTATCAGTAAGTTCCGCAGTAAAGAACGTTTCTCTTAATTGGGGATAAAACGGTAATCAGCTTCTATACTCAAAAGGGATTTGAAGTAAAACGTTTTTGTTGTCGATGAGTATTAACGGACTCTTGACATAAAAAGGTCTTAAATCTCGCGGTGGTAGATGTTGATTATCGCTGAGGCGTGCTTCGGATTTTGGAATTGGCATACTATTTAGATTTAGATGAAATGGCTGAGATTGTATTTTTAAATGGAATGTGTTAACTGCCATTGTTTTACAGGCGCATGTATCACTAACACGGTAGATTTAAAATGCCTAGACTGTTACACTGCGCATGCTTGTTTTTCAAACAGAAGTCAATTTAAATTGTCGGCTGTGGAACAGTCTATGAAATGCCCGATGTTATATAACGTCCCTTTAAACCCTAAAATAAATGTGTATATTTAAAGTGGTAAAATGTGTGTCCCATAAAGTGATAAAAACATAATAATTTTTTTCATTATTTAGGGAAATATCTCGAACCTACATAATTGTCTAAAACCTTTAAAATTCGCATCCGCATTGTACAAAAATTACAATATAACATAAACAACACGAAATCTGCAACGATTGATTTACATACAGGAACCAATTATCATTTCTGAATTTCTAAATTGTTATACATTACAATATATCACTGTTAGATCGCAAAGAGCAGGTAGTATGAACAAAATAAACGGTTTCTGCTATCGATAATTGATGGTAATAACTGTCACCCATATGGAAATGAGATATAGGGTCCTATAGAAACCAGGGCGTCAACACGCATTGGCATCGTAGATACGCACAGTACTACAAACAAGGAGCAATATTTAATTAATTATACAATGAAAAAGACAAACTACAACAGAAAGTGTGGTGAAGACAGGGTTACCGACTTGGAACTGTCAGTAGGAAATAAGGCCTACAGGTTAGCTTGAATCGATTTTATGTCTACACAATCTTCGCTATTATCCTCTCTTCAGCGCCCAAATAGACAAGACAGTGTAAACAAAACTACATTCCATCAAAAATAATTCTCTAACCATAAAGTCCCATCCAGAGAAACTTACAAAAGAAACACTAAGCTAGTTACTACTTCATGACTGTATACTTTAAACGGACTATATCGTACACATGAGTGTTGGTGGAAGTTTAAAATAAAGAAATTTCAAAAATAAAAAAGGTATAATAACGCCTGCTGCTGTTTGATATACTTAATTGTCTTTATAATGAGAACTTGATTTTATCATTTTGAAAGTTTACAACTGAAAATCAGGTATAAAAAGAATATGAGAGTGGACCTTTGGAAACGGCCGAACACGATAAATACGAAATATTGCAGTCTCGGTTTGATTGAGACTGTTCATGAGCGGTAGTGAAATATGCTTGCTACCGCTCACGCACCTTAGCCCTGGGTTAGAAAGTCATTCATACAATGTAGCATTCATAGAGCAATGTCAAGCAAAAACACTCGTTCAAAACAACAATTAAAATACAAGCAAAGCATAAATTGGTTTACAATAGGGGCACTGCCTTGGAAGAGTCAGCTATAAAAAGGTGACATGGGCTTTAAACTTGTTCTAGGGTGCACCAAACCTCACTCTTATCTTATTGGCATCCCAGTTAAACGGGACAGTGTAAATACAGAAATCCACGCTAAGTTATATTACGCAGCATTAATAAACAATATAAATTAAAACAAACATGTATATATGAATATAAAAAATATAAACAGCCACACAGGTAGTACTCAATGGCTTGGCAGAATCCAGAGCAGCAAGAGAACAAACCGCAAACTGTTAAAGTTCTCCGGCCAGATTTTGTTTCACGAAGATGTTAATGTTTATTTAAATCGAAATCAATGCGCAACAATATATATTTACAATTCACGCATTGCAATATCTGTGTAAAGCGAGAATAAGAATTTATTTGATGACGTAGAAAAGTTTGAACCGGTAAATTAATCCACAGGTAAATGCATTTATCAATTATCTAGAAATAGTTGTGCGGCTATACAATTCATATTTACCTCATTGACTGATTATACGATTGTGGACCCTGTCACGACGTTTCCCGAAATCCTTATTTTCCCGTGCGGTCACGCAGTGGTAAAAGTAGTATCTACGTCATGCAAATATTACTTAGTTTTACATACAATTTAGTAGCGGTTTTAAATATATGTTTCTCTTAGGGACTATCAAGAAATGTTCATATGATGTTTAAGAGTTAAATTTGTTAATTGATAATACTACAAAAAGAGTGGCCATTCATCTTTAAGTGCACGACAAGACAACATGAAACGTTACAATCCTTATCTGGATTTAGTTAGACGTTATCATAGGGTCCACAATCTGCTGGTTCTTCGCATAGCCAAAGAGGAAAGCATAGTGGTTTGACCAATGAACATGCAGTGGTACGTTGTAAAGTGATAGGATCATAATCTCTTTTGAATAATAACTGTCTATTTTGGTTATTAAAGATGTATAAAACAACTTTGGAAACTCATGTTCTTTACACAAACCTGACTTCTACTCGTATGTTGACGTTATTTAGAGTTTTCGTAAACTTGTTAGAAAAACGACCCTATGATTGTGCAACGCACTGCATGTTCAGTGGTTGAGCCATTTACAGTTCACATCTAGCCTCTTGATTATACGATGACCCGATAGATTGTGGACCCTGTCACGACGTTTCACTAAATCCCGAAAAGGAAGGGAACGTTTAACGGTTGTCTTCAATCTTGTCTTATCGTGCACTTAACCTTTTTTTTTCTACCAAGTCATTGAGTTCTTTCTTGTGACTGTCTAGTCTTTTGTTTGTTTATTTATATTTATATGCAATACATATGGAGTATTTGTCTACTTTACTTAATATCTATAGTTTCCTAGCGTGTTACAGGATATTGCCTGACGGGGATTCCCTTATTTATTGTGATATTCTGTTATTATTAATTGGAATGACATAGGGTAAGAGTGAGGTTTTCTGCACCCTACAACCTGTTTAATAAACCCAGTGGCCGTTTTGCAACTGACGGTATCATTGTTGTCAACTCTTTTATGGCGTTGGTGTCCCCTGATTTACTTTTTCCATGTTATTCAGTGTTGTTTGTTTTGAATGCGTGTTTGTGGTCTACTGCGGTTAGTGAATGCTACATTTCCTGTTGAGCTCTTGTATCTACTTCAACTTCTTGAATTACACTAAGGTGCATCAGTTATTTCTGAACACTATCAGCAAAACGTAATTTTAACATAATTAAAATGCAATGAAAAACAAAGAAAAACAAGCTTTACGATCAAGCGTGCACATACATCCTTCATGTTATGAAAATATAACACGTGATACTCAGTCTAAACAACTGTTGAGGCATAGATTCACACTTATACATTTGTTTTATCCACTTAACATTGCTATTAACAAATGGATAGAAACCAAAACCCGTAGACGATCAACACTTGAACATCTTCGAAATCGTTAACAGCCACTTCAATTGTTATACTGTCTGCACGCTTTTTGGCGAGATGAAGGGCCTTAACTTAGTTTAATGAACCTAACTGCGTATTTTAATTAAGCGTCAGGAGAGTATTTAGCTCATGTTTGGTGCTATGGACGGATGCTTTTCTAATCTAAAAAAAGTATATTAGTATTAACAATGAATTGTTTAATTTGGTAGTTTGCGGTGCTATTTTCCTCATATGCTATTCAAAACCTTCGGAAAATATACGGCATACCGTTTTTATATTGATACTAAAGACACGCAACTCGGTAATTTCCGATGTATAATTTATATTCTGCACACTTAATTCCATGTAATATGCCAGAGAAATCCCAAGATATTTTGATAAAAAAGAGGTGGAATCTAGTTAAAAGTAAGGACACAACTGTGCTGTTGTATAGTTTTTAATCACAGTATACTTAGTAAAAACGAACAGAAAAAGTAGCATTCAAGGACGACAGTCAACCATAAACACACACATAAACAAAGAACAACGTTAAAGATGAATGAAAGGCAAGATAAGACATCACAAACACAAAAGGGTTGACAATAGGGCTACCGCCTTGGAACGGTCAGTGGCAAAAATGCCGTTGGGGGTTTAAACCAGGTTCTAGGGTCACGAAACCGCACAATCTGTCCGGTGATCGCAAAATCAAAGAGGAAAGCATAGTGGCGAATTGTAAATGGGTCAACCATTAAACATGCATTACGTTGGAAAATGATAGGCTCATAACCTCTTTTGATAAAGATTGTATAAAAGTGATTATGATCAAGGATTGACGGAGCTTACTAAGTCTGTAAATCACATCACCAAAGAACACGAACTTTAGAAGTGTTGAACTTTTGCTTTGAAATGCTAAGCCATTTCATTACTGTATTCAATGTAAAGCATTGCAAAATGTCACATCATAAGATTGCTCATCTGCCTGAGCCAAACGCCTATTCTATCAATCATGAAACTTTGAGGGATAACATTTGGGGTGTTATATATTATTAGTTATTAGGATTCTTGACAGGGGACATGGGCTCACATTCCCTGTCTGGAAATTATATTCACCCGAGCCGTTAGGCGAGGGGGAATATATATTTCGAGGCAGGGAATGTGAGCCCATGTTCCCTGTCAAGAATCCTAATAACGAATTTGTCATACTTCAAAGTTGTAACCATTTATTTTAGAAAAAAAGCCAAACACACGATTTCATTTTTATTCCGCCAATTTTTCCGTAACGTGCCTCAAACTAGACGTTGTTTACTTTCGTGACGTCATCGCTCGAACGTCGTTTAATTTAGCGGATTTTTTAAAAAAAATAAACGTATTTTGTCACTATGTTAATGTTTTATTATCTGTAAAATTGCCAAAAAAAATACACTTACGATTATTTCAGACTTTTACACCTAGTGGAAAGCGCAGAAAAGCGATAGGAAGGAAACAATCGGCGATTTCCAAAACGAATCGGCAACGTTATCGTCGCTATTTTGTTTTTGTGTATTTGAGTAATGGGGATCGTCCTATGTTCACGTCTCGAGACGTAGACATGGGCTCATGTCTACGGCGCATTGACCAATGAAATCCTGAGAATTTTCTTTGCAGTATGACAAATTGTTATATGTTGGTTTAGTCTTTTTCCGTAAGGAAATGCTTAATATGATCACGTACCATTCGAGTAACAGCAGCATATTATACATACAATATATAGCGGAAATTCCCGAGTTGCGGTTCGTTTTTCCTTTAGTATTTACATTTATATTTTTCATTAAATACACCACACCTTACTTCTTTCTAAAATGTCTGACGAATTGTACACCTCAGTACCACACATAAACCCCTTTCTCGTTCCCGAAGGTCGAGGAAAGACACTATAGCATGATGAAATATTTAGTGTAAAGGGAATGTTAATAATGTGGGCATTTGCATAATTACCATGTTTCGTAATAAATGGAGACACGTCAAGACTATGCAATTAAGTTTAATCTTGTTATGTAAGGAAAATACTGCATTAATCATATCAATGTGTTAGTTTAATGCAGTTTTCCCTATGCATTATATATGACAAATCTAATATGTTCATATGCAAAATCTTGCATAACTTTTCCACAGTTGCATGTTTAATGCAGGGTTTTCCTTAAATTTCTGTACAATATGTCTTTAACAGTTACCAAAAGCTTGCCTACTGCTAAGTGGGGTAATTATTACTCGGAGTAAGAATTGAATTGTTACTCCCAGTTGCTTTCATTCTACATGACTAGTGATATATAAATGAAGCCCCGAATATTGCATGGTATATGTAATTGTATGAATAGCAGTGATTTACAGCTAGCTATACAAAGTCTCACCCCCTCTCTACCCCAATACAACAGGATGGACAAATTGGCTGGAAATATGTCCTTAACGTTTCTTTCTGCAGCATGCAATGTTGTGCTAGCTAGCCTTCTCACTAAACTTGAAAAACAGCATTAACATTTCTTGGTTTCATGCACGTGTTTCTAACTTGTCATTGTCAAAATATTTTCAGGCGCCGTAATGACAAAGAGTCTTCCCCCACGTGCACGAAGGTATTGACAACAGATCAGACGGCGCTCAACACGCACGTGAACCGGTACTACGTGCAGAGTCAATATTACTATAGAGCCGGAAACATTCCAGACAGACGAGGTCTACCCTTCGAGGTGAGAATTATCAGTTGTTATACCTCACATAAAACGCCCATGCTAAATACCTTTAGTGTTTACCCTATTTTTCAACCAATCAGTTGTCCCAGATTTTCAAATACGTGCACCATTTATTCACGAAGATTTTACTACAGTCTTCGCGGTGAAGAGAGTGACCTATATAGAGACTATCGATGGTAAACACTAAGCCGGATAGAGTCTATGAAGAGAAATCTTCACGATTAAGAAATCGCGGTCGGTCACAACGCCCCCTTCCTTTCGGTTTCTTAATTGTGAATATTTATCTTCATAGCCTCTACCCTATACATGGACAACAATGTGTATTTCTTTACTATCAGGCGTGAGGGTAATATTGCAGGGTAATAGTACATCGAAGAGTGAAGCACTCATTTGCGCAGCTTTGGTGCACGATGTTTCGGTGACGATATCGGCTCAGTACGGTGAAATTGCTATGTTACGGTGAAATTGCTATGTTAAACTCATCATAACTTTCAAAAATCTTTACCGATTTCAATAAACTACCACTCAGTTTCTTAGTTAAGCTATTTGCAGTCCAATGATATACTTTTCATAGCAACATTTTGAACAAAAACAAGTTGGTTTGGACAAAAACAATATATCCTATAAAGCGAAATCTGTACTGAAAATTAACCTTATTTTGGCCCGATGGGATTTCGGTATAATAAAATATATCACATTCACGAGAGGGTGATAGTAAGAATGTTCACCCTTCGTCTTCGCCTCGGGCAATAATCATACCTTCAGGGTGATCATGCTTACTATATCCCTCTCATGAATGTGATATTCATATAATATACTGAACAAAAAAAGAAACGTCCGACTTTTTTTACTGGTATTTACATAGACCAGATTTTGCGAGCGTATAAAAGCGTTTTAATAAAACAATGTTTGATGTTTGTAAGCACACTTAAGTGAGTACTAAATATCCCATTAAATAGTTTCATGCCAAGCAATAATCTTTTATGAATGATATGGAAATGTTAAAGGTAGGTAATTTGATGATTATTGATAATCAAAAGCTGCCATCTACACAATTTCTATTACGTTTTTTGTGATGTTTTTGGTAAAGAACATAATTTTATAGAAAATATTTCAGTAATTTTCGTAGATTTAATTTATTTTTATGGTCAAAATGCATGTTTTAAGAAAAAGTGGGCTAACTCGCTTGTGTACTGAACTGAACTTTTCAAAAACATCTTTGTTTGGACTATTGTTTGCGGTCTATCTAATTATTCTTAAAATATCTTTATTTTTTCCTGTTTTGCTGTCTAGACAATCAGCATCAACATCAGCGGACATTTCTTTTTTTGTTCAGTATACATATCTGATATGTGTGGCAAGCAAGACGCAAAAGCCCCTAAACACGGCATGCCGAATATTGAAAATGCTAGTATTTGTGAGACATAACACGGGATGACGGTGGCGCCGCATGGGAGCAATAACTAGTGAATACGTCACAAATGCAATTGGGTTTATTGTGCGCAAAATAGCTTTTATCATGACATCATACGTTAGACAACACGTAACAATGAAGGACATGTCCATCGACAATAGCTCCAAATAACTCTTGACAATATGATATGGTTATGGTTATACGCCTCTGGAAAGGCTGTCTCGAGATTTCCTTCTCTGCCACATTGTCAATACAGAAAAAAAGCACGTTTCGCAACTTTTATTCCTAGTGCGTGTCATATTTCTATAAATCTCTTTCAATTCATAATTACCCAGTCAATAATGGTCCTGGCACCACCACTCACAGCTTTGATGTCTTTCATGCGGTTGGTTTATGTTCACTTAATTACACAGACAAATGCTGTAGCGCGTCGTCCTGTAATAAATCCACATTATCTTTTAACATGTTTTGGAGCGCATTAGTGTTGTTTTTTGTTCAATAGGATAATTAATATGCCGATGACGTTGTTTTTGTCAAAGATAGCTTTTTGTATGTAGTTTATTATGCATTAATTCGCTTGTGTGTTATTGTGTATTTTTGTCTCTGATGTAACAATTACACAATCTGTAAATATCGGAGAAGATTGGCATGAGAGATTTAAACCTTTGGGAGTAAAATGAGTTTTTATGAATTTGACAGAAAGAAGGATAAAAATATCGGACAGGGAAAGCAGCATTCAAGGACGACAGTCAACCACAAAACACAAAAACAAACACGCAAACAGACAAACGTAAAGGCAAAAGTAATAAAAAATGCAAACGACATCACAAACACAAAAGGGTTGACAATAGGGCTACCGCCTTGGAACGGTCAGTGGCAAAGTACAAAGTGAGGTTTGGTGCACCCTAGACCCGGTTTAAACCCACACTGGCCTACTTTGCCACTGACCGTTCCAAGGCGGTAGCCCTATTGTCAACCCTTTTGTGTTTGTGATGTCGTTTGTATTTATTATTGCTTTTGCCTTCTTGTTTGTCTGTTTGCGTGTTTGTTTCTGTGTTTTGTGGTTTACTGTCCTCCTTGAATGCTACTTTCCCTGTCCGATCTTTTTATATTTCTTTACTCTATGGAAACACAGCTGACTTTTCTGATGGCGCTTATGGTTGCATAACATGGCATTTGCGTACTTACAGAACAATACATATTTCTTAAACTATTTTTTTCAGTTGGCTAAGGACTTTGTGTAATGTGTAATATATTACAATGGTTATTTTTGATGTGCCTTGAGCGTCACCTGACTTAGTACTGTTTAGAGGGTAAATAAGTAGAAATTGTACTTGAAGGCGTCTTGATCCATAAAAGATTGTTCGTGCATTTTGCTGTAATTGGAAACTCTTGTGACAAAGTAAACCCCATATATTCGATTGAAAATAAGAGGTAGCAATTACCAGCGCGTTTCATGCTCTACTAATTGCTAATTGATGGAAAAGCTTATATTAGCAGGAATAATAACGGATATATCGACAATAAAACATGTTTAAAAACATTTTTTAATGAAAAAAACACGCGATAACCTGTTTAAAATTACCTATTAAATGTTTTAATTTTACAATATGCAAACCTCTTAAGTCGAAATGAACGTTTTATTTCGTACCCCAGCCAACCCCGTTTTCGCTTCTTGGAGAAATGGTTGGATGGAGTATGAAAGTAATACTCGGACCACGTAATGCGTATTATCCTATTATACCTTATTAGCATTCATTGTTGAAACTCTTATTATGCTCCTTATACAAAGTGCATTGTTTTCCCTGATCTAGTAAATGCTATGGATACTATTGTATCTTTAATATTGCCAGTTGTATATGCAGCTTGATAACACAAAATGATGATCACGAAGGATCACTTCAGTAGAATTATTTTGGTTCTTTTCTTGAAAAATTGCGCATTTAAATTCTAAAACTAACAACTGCGATGCCGATACTTCTCTTCTCTTTCTTTTTAAAGCAATTCTGTTTAAAAAAGAACAAATTTCAATGTAATGAACTCCTATGATTTTCAGGCGCGGACCACAGACAACGGCGTAGAAGCTAGATTGATAAAGGCCATACAGCAAGCTCCGCTCCAAGCTTACCCAGTCGAAGAAGTGTGTTCGCAGTGTCTGAATCCTTCACGCCATAGCACACTGAGCAACGGACGCGGTAGACACGGTTATGAAAGAATATACTGGAAAGATAGAGATTGTGTACCAAAGCGCGTGCCTTCTAATGATTCATTGATACACCGGAAGCCGTTAGACCGACACAGATCAACCGCCGGAAGTTTTTCTGATATGTCTCATTTTTATGAATATATAAGTGATAATGCATACGATACTTTTGGCGGCAGAAGGTCGAATCATTCCAATGTATGTTTTCCTAGAAATGGCTCAATAAATTTAGAAGAAGTGCCGAATTATGGCGATCCACCAAGGTATTCCGATGATGAGCGCGGATTTATGGTACCGCGAATAATAAACAAAGAATTGGAATTTAGAGACTGCACACCTACGCGACAAGAAAACGTTCCTAGCAGAGCAGGCATTGATTCAAGAGGATACAACAGAAATGATAAAAATAACTACCAAGGATCGTTAAGTGACCATTATAATTGCACGGACAGTGGTTGCGATACAAGAATGATGACAGATGGTTTGAAAAATAAAAATACGACAATGGAGCACTGTAATAATAAAAGCTCAAAGTCTTTAAATACAGATATAATGAAAGGATATAAGTATACTTTTAACCCATCATTTGGTGATGAAACACCTACAACCACCAGTAAACCTGACTATGATGAAGCTAGTACTAGTCCTGAAACGCCAAGTGAATGTGTAGAATTTGAAGTTTTTTCCAATAACATGGATTGTCATGATAACATTTTAGTACCTAGTCCTATTATAAGAAACCCCAGACAGAAAAAACGTACTCCAAGTTTGCGTTCAAATAGAAACTCGGAAACTACATCATTAAGTGACAATTCCTCTAGATCTAATAGCGGTTACGCAACAAGACCTAAGAAGACAGTAAGCAAAAGAAGTACAAGCAAGTGATTATGTCAAGGTTTTAATTTCAATATTTATTAAATATATATAAAAATGAATGAGCGTGTTATTCTTATTTGCAACCGTGTGTAACTTATGACTACATATAGAGGTTAGAATCATGGCTCTAATGGTAGTATGTACACACCATAAAAGCTATGATTCTCACATCTATACTAGATACAAACCCCGAGTTTAAGGACCGTTAAAGTCTTTTCAGAAATGTTTGTTTTTTTACCCTTCAGCTCGTTAGGAAACTAAACGTTAGCATGTAAAGAAATAATGAAACGTTACGTAACAATAGAGAATCTGTAGTCAGCAAACAATATACAGCAGCTTCATTCATTGGATCGGTTTTGGAGACTGGTTTAAACCCCCAGGGCCTTTTTTTACCACTGACCGTTCCAAGACGGTATTGTCAAGCCTTTTGTGTTTGCGATGTCTTATATGGACTTTAATTCATCTTTAAAGTTGTTCTTTATCTGTGTGTGGGTTGGCTGTCGTCCTTGAATGCTACTTTTCCTGTTCGATTGTTATATCTATATTCTAACACTAGTCTATCAATACCCCGTGTCGGTTAAATCTCCAACTGCGCAACCTGTATAATAGGTAAAGGAATTCTGATAAAATCATTTAAACTTTATTTAAACTGTGAGTACTGTTGTTACTGTACCAACACCTACGGCAAACATCTTGCCTGTTGCAACGTGTTCACGTTTTAATACATATAGGAAACAGTTTGCATTATGCACTGATTTTCAGTCATCTCTACGGTTCAATGTTTGCAATAGGGGTAAAACGAAATGATTTAAAACTCTACTTGCAAAACCATTTTTTTTGTTTTGCTGCACTCCAACATGTTTTTTTTTATTATCTGTTTTCGTTTCAGTAGACATTTATGTACGATATTTTTGCCGCTACGCGAACTTCACGGCTTCGTCTTGGCGTCATTTTAGTAATATTTCAGAACAAAAGAACGAAATACTCGTTTGTATACCCTTAGTCATATTGTTCATATTGCTCGTCCACATATTATACGCCAGTTTTCCTTCAAGTATCCACATACATCTTTTGGAAATTCCCCACAATATACCAACTTCTACTATTTTATTCTGTCTACGTTCACTTTCGTACTGTCAAATTTACAACATCTATCTAGGCTCACAAAGTCAGCAGACGCCGAGATGCGTTTTTTTTATGTAGCTAGAACCTGGTTCAAACCTCCAGCGATTCCATGACATAGCCCTGTTGACAAATATTTTATGTTTGTTATGCCATATACCTTGCCTAGTGTTGCTTGTTTCTATGCTTGTTTTTGTTTGACTGTCCTTGAATGCATCGTTTTCTGTTCCGCTGTTATATCTACTATGTACAGTCAACAAATAGTTCTGAAAACAAGATGTCAGTGATAGCAAAACCTGTCAAAAATTACAATATACAACACAATTTTAGCATGAACTACTTTCAATGGTAATAACACAGGGAACAACATATTATGGAGTTACGGTGGTCTAGTGGTTAGGCATCCGCCTCGTAATCCGGAGGTCGAAGGTTCGAGTCCAATCAGAGGCGGGCTTGTTACTGAAGAGAGACCGGTTGGTGAGCCGCCAGCCAGTTAAATAACGGTTACCGATTGCCTAACTGCCTGTGCCTGGCATTACAGAATAGGAATCGGGAAGTAATGATGTTCAAGACAACAAAGGTGTCGCATAAATCAAAATTGACTGGCCCTTTCAATAGGGGTGACACTATAATAAACAAACACTTTACTTTACTTTTATTACCAGTCTGACAACCTTTGGAACATATAGGTTTAAAATTGGGAAAAGCATGCACTAATTTAAGTTTAAAGCGAACCGCATGAAACTGGATAATGCATTTGTTTTTTTAAAATCAGTAAATGGGTCGCTCCACACGTTTTTACAACATTAGTAACGGACGAATAAAGAAATAACCGTAACGAAACATAGTGTTACGTCGTTTCGGTGTAGAAAATACGTCAAGTCGAAAAATTCACCGCGAAAGAACGAAACATTTAGTGAGAAAGAAACGAAAATAAAAATGCAAAGTTTCATTCTTTCGGGGTTAAGTTGCGTTCTTTGCGCGATGAGTAGAAACCAGGCCGTAACTATAATATTGTTTTCGTCAGTTCGTAATAACAAAATTGGCAGAAATCAGACACCATAGTTACGCTTGAGTGTGTCTGAATGTTGATGTATAGTGAAACACCGGAGACAAGTAAATGAAAGAACGCGTCATGCAAGAGTTTCGTCTTAGACACAGAGTTACGCTTGTCGTTTCATTTCCGATAACTGTCTGAGACGTGAATAATTACGAATATAAAGATTCTTTCTGTTGGACAGAATGTCTTGTGTTTTTTCTGCTTTTCTTGATGCGTGATTTCGTACACATTATACTGTTGGCTTCGAAGTAGAATACATGCCTATGCAAATTCCATGGTCAATATTTAATATAAGTGATGTATATGTCCTTGTTTGTAGAGTAACTCGGGGAGAGAAAATGTTGTTTTGTGTTTGTGATGTCTTATTTGGCTTTTAATTGATCTTTAAAGTTGTCCTTTGTTTCTGTGTGTGTTTGTGGTTGACTGTCGTCCTTGAATGCTACTTTACCCGTTCGATTTTTAGCTCGACGTTTTGAAGAATAAGAGAGCTTATGTAATCACCCCGGCGTCGGCTTGGCGTTGGCGTCGACGTCCCACATCAAGGTTTGCGTGTAAGCTGTGTTTACAAGTCTATATCTCTTACATTTCGTATCCTAGCACAACCAAATTTGGCCATGGGCTTCCTTATAGCATTATCTTGAGGGCTGCTAAAGCAATTTTGGTTCCTGTAACCCATGGGCTCCAATGGAACCCATAATTCTGCCCTTAAAATGTGTCTATTTCATATCAAATTGTGCGTGTAAGCTGTGTTTACAGGTCTATATCTCTTACATTTCTTACCCTAGCTCAACTAAATTTGGGAATTGGTTTCCATATAGTATGTTGTAAAGTGTTGTTTTGGTAAATTCTTACGCATTTGCCCCCGCCACTCTCCCGCACCCACATTGGTGTTGGGCTCCCTCCTCCCTGTCCCCACCCCATTCCCTCCCCCCACACTCGAAACGCATTTTTCTTTTACATATTTCTGTGTTGTTTTGGTAAATTCTTACACATATGCTCCAGCCACACCACCGCCTTCCCCCGCACCCCACACAATCGAAACGCATTTTTTTTTTACATATTTCTGTGTTATATTTGGTCACTTCTTACACATAAAGCTATGTTGCCAATCCCCACGCTCCACTCTCTACCACCATCACCC